>VDFB02193535.1:67084-116315 GCA_007258455.2 Sequoia sempervirens
CCTTCCTTTATCTCTCTACCACTCCCTCCCTCTCTCTCTCCTAAGTCTCTCCCTCCTACCCCCTCACCCTCTCTCAAGTATCTCTCTTTCACTCACTAACTCCCTCTCTTTCTCTCTCTCCCTTTCCCTCTCTCTCTGTGTCTTTTGTTCCCTCTCTCTCCTCTCTCTCTCTCTCTCTTGCCCATCCTCCACCTCCCAATTCTTCTTGGGTCTATGTGTGCAAAAATTGGATATTTGATTTATAACACCAAAATCTAACTGTTACAATACATTTTGAAATGTTTGGGTATGTGCAGGATCATCATGGAAAAGATAGGCCCTTAAGTGGCAAAAAATTCAAAAAAATCAGAGTTAGGCAACTTGACATAAAAATTTGAATAAGTTATCTATATTATCTAAAAAATATGTAACAATAGAATTTTTAGAAAATTGAATGTAGTTTCTAAACTACTAGGTTTTATTTTTAAACCAAAATCTATTTGGTGAAAATTTAAAATTTCAATGCAGTAGTACTTAAATTTCATGGAAAAATAAGAAGTAGGTGTCTATCGACCACCTAACCACAGTAAAAGGATAATATTTTTTTATAAGATTTTAGATATAAGTAGAGGACTCATGTCCCATGTAATGCATATTTTTTTGTAATTTTTTTCCAAGTAAATAATTAATTATGATTTTTATTACAAATTTTAAAAAATATAAAAACTCGTATGTCTAACCACCTTAACTTGGTCAAAACTTCATGAAATTCATTTTTTTTAAATCCTATAGTATGAAAATCATAGAATGTGATGCATGTTTTAGATTCAAAAAATATGACATTGTTTGAAAGCTATATATGATTTTCAATTAGCTTATCAATCAGGACTTTAGTCTTAATTCAAAAGGAAAATGAATAATAATTATTTATTGAATTCAAATTAAAGAATACTTTATATTGGTGAAAATTTGAGAATCTCCTTTAAAAACCCTTTTCATTTCATTATTTTTGGGTAAAAAAAGTTCGTTAGCCACACACCCTATAAATACCCATCATATCGCCACTTTTTGGCCCATCATGATCCTACACATACCCATTTTTCAAATCATGTATCGGATTTTATCTGATATTGGATTTGTGGGCTATAGAAAAACCCCAAGTGGGCTGTTTTGGGCATCCCAACGGACCCCATGTTCTATTTTCAGGCTTTGCAAGCGACAAAAGCACAATTTCAAATAGGAAGAGACAAAGATCAACTTTTTGGAGCATCTTCTACTCAAATTTTTCATAAGAAATCATTTTTTTAGCTTCTTTCTAGAGGTATAATGGGGAGCAACAATCATCAGAAGAAAAAACATAAGAGAAAGCTTACAAAAGAAAAAATTGAAGCATATAGACAAAGAGATAGAGAAAGTTATAGGAAGAAAAGAAAAGGTATGTCAAATATTGGTGAACTTGAGCCCTTTGGTCTTTCAAGTGAAGAGGAAATATAATATGTTCAAGGTGAAAATCTTGGAATTGAAGATGTTGAACATGATATTGAAACTGGGAATGAAATTATTGAAGTTGATATTGAAAATGTTCAAGGTGAAAATGTTGGAATTGAAGATGTTGAACATAATATTGAACTAAGTGTAAATTATGTTTCACCATATTGTATGAGAAATGAAGAACCTTGTGTGGAAGAAAGACATATTCCAAATTCAAGACCTTCAAGAGCCCTTAAATGGTTACTTGAAATTGATGAGAACATTATTAAAAAGTTTGAAGGAAAGAGGTAAACATGAACTGTTTGGTTGTGGGCTACACAACTTTTCAACCAATATTTTAGCAATAAGACATTGACTGAGCAGTGCCAACTTTTTGTACAATTGCTAAAGATACAAAAGATGAGACGTTTGCTAGCCAAATTGAAGGTTCATGTGAACAAGAAGATAAAAAAGATTCTATTAATTTTAGAAACCCTTTTAATGCTCTGAAGTCTATTGGAAAAAATAACAAGGAAAAAGATAAGAGAGCTACTCAGGGAGTCATTACAATCGCCCTAGTAAGCCATCAATTGAAAAAGGTTCGCTTTATGAGACAAACTTGTATTGATTTTGGCATAAATCACAAAACTTTGGATAGAGCACTTGCAAGAAGAGAAAGAATAGATGATCCTCTTCAAAATTATACATGAAATTTTTCCAGGAGGCTTCCACGTGTTGATAAGAAGCTAAAAAATAATGTAAAGTAATTCAACAATTTTGGCATGATAACTCTAGAGTATCACCCAATGCAAAGGATGTTTTAAAGTTAAGAATTGGAAATTGAGACCGTACATCGCATCCTAAACATTTCTTGGAATCAAGCCAAACAATTTTGTTCAAAAATTTATTGAAACACATCCAAATATGGAAATATCACAAAGGAATTTTGAAGGTTTGAAGCCATTTTATTGTTTCCTTCTTAAAATTCGTAAGACTTGTTGTAAATACCATGTGAAGTTTTCAAAGTACCATGATTTATTATGCTATATCCATTCTACTTTGCATACTAATGAAATGTTGTAGGAGTGTGGTGCAATGCATCTTCCAAAATCATCAAGGGACTTTATAGATCTATTTTTATGTTCTAGAGATGATGGTTTCCTTTTTATAGAAATAATTATTTAAATGTGAAGTGCTCACAATGTGGTGGCTTGTCAAAGTTTGCTCAATGTTTTCATGAGGGTTTCAAACATGAACTTGGAAAGAATCTTATTGAGAAAAAGAGATATGAGATAGTCAAATATACTTTGCAGCATGGAGGTGAAGGTTCTAGATGCACATTCGTTACAAAAGAATGCAGTGTTGTTGATTGTATTTTAGATTTTAACGACAATATTTTCTACAAGTATGCAAGGCATAGCCATAGGTCTCAGTGGTTGGATCAACAATTCAGGATGTGTAAGGACTCTTTTCTTATTGTCACTATTATATTAGTGGTTGATTTTTTAGAAGACTACACATTGCAACCACAAAATGAGGTACAATCTTAGTATTACAATTCCATTCATATTACTATTTTTCTCCACATAACATATAGACATGCACCTGATAGTACATAAGAGGATCAAAAGATAATCAGAGAGTATCATTTTTATATGAGTGATGATAGATCTCATTCATTTGAGTATGTCTAACATTGTTTCAATATTTTTTTTGAGTTCTTCCAGGAGCATGATATAGTCATGGCTCGACATCTTATTTGGTTAGATAACTGCATAGGTCAATTTGAGAATGCTCGTATGTTTTATTTTTTGAGTAGAATGCATGTAGAGAGGGTTGTACCTCATATTTGGAGTTTTTTTGAAGCTGGGAATGGGAAAGGTGAGCATGATGGAGTAGGTGCATGTGTAAACAGAGCTCTAGTTAAGGAGTAATTGAATAATTTCAGAGCAAAATTTAGTGATGTGTGTTCTATTGTTGATTGGTGTAGTTCAACTTTGTCACAGGGAGGGACACTTGATTCAACAGTGAGCAGATTCTTTTGGTTGGTTGAGGAGGGTACAATGGGAGGTATATTGGATTGTCATACAATCAAAGATTCTTCTTGAAGATGCATTCATTTTGAAGCTCAGATGCAAGCACATGGACCATTTAGACATGAGAGTTGGCTTGTTTTTGTCAGAGTTGTATTAAGTGCAAGTGGGATCAATGTGAGTCATGTGAGTGGGTGGATACATGGGTTCCATAGTATCTAACTCCTTTATCTCAAACAATATCCATGATAAATTACACAATGGAAAGTTCAGTTGATTATGACCATCTTTCAAATCTACTACAGTCAAGACATGTTTTTGCAGGTATTGCACCACTAGGGAATGAAGAGAGATTAAACTACTGTTTGGATCAATGTGTGTGGATAAAGCATAAGATAACACAACCGATGGAAGATGATGATGGGTTCGTGTATCCTACAGGTTTAGTTGTGGTTGCAGGAACTTGGTTGTGAACATACATGATTAGAAAGAATGGCATACCTACATTTGAAGACTATGAGAAACACAAAACCATTCTCATGTATTCACACCTTGTTATAGCAACAAATTTTATGTTGTTGAAGTATCATGCCAAACCAAAGACAAAACAACTATGGACACTTAGTAGTGTTGATCATGAAGCAATATTGGATACTCTTAAGCAAAGAGATGACCCTTTAGGCACACTTGAATAGCATATTCAAGAATGGAAGGCACAATGCTTAGGTTCATTATGCTTAAGTTCATTAGTGTTCTTTATTTAATACTAATATTTCATATACTCTTGCAATGCAGGTGTCTTCAATACTAATATTTTGTATACTTTTGCAATGATTTTTTATGAGAATTCTCCACATTGAACGATTGCAACTTGATCATCCTAAGAAGGTAATATGCACTCTTTCAATGTGATTCACTTCATTATTATGGCATTGAATTTTCTTGATGGTTGTCACATATATTGTTCTCATTACCTTTTTGTGATTAATATGACTATCCCTTAATGTGATTAATATTATTCTTTTATTGTACTTTTAATCTACCTTGCATGTGTGAAAGGGGACCATACCTGATTAGAATAATATAGATTGGTTATTCTAAGCATCTTTTATAGTTTTCATTACCAATTCATCATCATTCAGGTTGTTTAGAATAATGTAGATTTGTTAGTCTAAGCATCTTTTCTATTGTGACAATATAGATTTCTCATTTCAAGTATATTGCAATATTCCTAGCACGATTGATCATGGACCTGCTGCAACAATAGCCAGCTCTAATCCTTTGGGATATGTATGCAATAGATTACAATAATAGAGATTTGTTATTGTAAGCATCTTTTATAGTTTGCATTACCATTTTATCATCAATTAGGTTATTTAGAATAATATAGATTTGTTATTCTAAGCATCTTTTCTATTGTATGTAGTTTCACTACTACCTTGATGGTTTGTACAAGTGCTTGTCACTCTCGAACATCAACATGCTACTCTTGTGGAAGACTATGCCGACCGCAAAGGAAATGCGTGCTCTATTTCCTTCCCCTACAAGGAATGACTATGTATTAGGGTCGTTTGTTGTATGCCTACGTAGAATTTTGTAAATCCTATGTTTGATATCAATTATTGAATGATAATATTATGCATATTATGTACAATTTATGTGTATTCAAGTGTATACTTTACAACTTGTGTGTATACTTTGTCACTTATGAGTATTTCAATGTATACTTTATGACCTAGATGTTTTAATGCATATACTTTGTATTCATGTGTGTAGTTCATAACTTAAGTGTATCTAAGTATTCTAATGTATATTTTACGATCTATGTGTTTTAGTGCATATACTTTGTATTCATGTGTGCACTTCATGACTTAAGTGTATTTGAGTAAATGAATCACTTTTTCACTTACTCACGAGGAACAAAACAAACCCTAAACCCCTTTGCACCTTTACATTGCATCCATCTAACCCATTTTCCATCAACTAAAAACTCATGAACATGGGAAAATTCCTCTGAGATAGAAAAAACCAAAAGAGGTTATTGAGAGGGTCCCAACACGATCCTATAGCCTTAGACGAAGAGTCTGTAAGTGTCACAGTTTCAGAGAAATAGCCCTTCAAAGATTGTTGTCTTTTAGCATTTTAGACTCTTAAGAGAAATCATCGATCCAATGTAGCTCGAAGTGATTCGACATATTTAGGTGAAAAAGAGGACCATCCCTAGTGTAAATGTACCCATTTGGATGTGTTGGAATAGTTTGTTTGGTCGTACGAGTTGCAGAATGAAAGTTGCACCACTTTGCAACTTTACACTATTTGCATTTGATAACTTTTTCCTTAACTAAAAACTCATCATGACAAGAAAATGCCTTTGAGATATAAAAATAAAGAGATGTTATTGTAGAGGGTCCCAACATGATCCCATAGCCTCAAACAGAGGGTTTGTAATCATAATAGTTTATGAGAAATAGCCCTTCAAATATTGATGTTTTTTAGCACTTTGGACTCTTAAAGGAAATTGTTGGTCCAATGTAGCTTAGACTGATTTGACATATTTGGGTGCAAAAGAGGACCATCCATAGCTTAAAGGTACCAATCTAGATGTTTCAGACAGTTTGTCTAGTCATACGAGTTGCATATTGAAAGTTGCACCACTTTGTAACTTTAAATTGCTTGCATTTGACAACTTTTTCCTCAATTAAAAATTCATCACCATGGAAAAATGCCTCTGAAATAGAAAAAATTGAGAGAGGTTATTATAGAGGGTTCCTACACAGTCTCATAGCCTCAGATGGAGAGTCTATAAGCATCATGGTTTCTAAGAAATAGCCTTTCAAAGATTATTGTCTTTTAGTACTTTGGACTCTAAAGGGAAATGGCTGGTCCAATGTAGCTCAAAGTGATTTGGAATATTTGGGTGCAAAAAATGACCATCCATAGCACAAATTTACGCATCTGAACATGTTGGAATAGTCCATTTGGTCGTATGAGTTGCAGAATGAAAGTTGTACCACTTTACAACTTTACATTGCTTATATTTGACAACTTTTCCCTCAACCGAAAACTTGTCACCACGGGAAAACACCTCTGAGATAGAAAAAATTGAGAGAGATTATTGTAGAGGGTCCCAACATGATCCCATAGCCTCAAATGGAAATTCTATAAGCATCATCATTTCTGAGAAATATCCCTTCAAATATTGTTTCCTTTTAGGACTTTGGACTCTTAAGGGAAATCACTGGTCCAATGTAGGTCAGAGTGATTCAGCATATTTGGGTGCAAAAGAGGACCATCCCTAGTGTAAATGTACCCATCTAGACATGTTGGAATAGTCTATTTGGTCGTACAAGTTGTAGAACAAAAGTTGTACCACTTTGCAACTTTACACTGCTTGCATTTGACAACTTTTTCCTCAATTGAAAACTCATCACCACAGGAAAACACCTCTGAGATAGCAAAAACTGAGAAATTTTATTTTATAGGGTCCCAACTTGATCTCATAACCTTAGACAAAGAGTCTATAAGCATCACGGTTTTTGAGAAATAGCCCTTCAAAGATTGTTGTCTTTTAGCACTTTGGACTCTTAATGGAAATCATTGGTTTAATGTAGCTCAGAGTGATTCAAAATATTTGGGTATAAAAGATGACCATCCTTAGTTTAAACGTAGCCATCCATACATGTTGGAACAGTCTATTTGGTAGTACTAGTTGCAGAACGAAAGTTGCACCACTTTGCAGCTTTACATTACTTGTATTTGACAACTTTTTCCTCAACTAAAAATTCGTCACCACGGGAAAATTCCTTCAAGATAGCAAAAACTGAGATATCTTATTGTAGAGAGTCCCAACATGATCCCATAGCCTTAGATGAAGAGTCTATAAGCATCACGATTTTTGAGAAATATCCCTTCAAAGATTGCTATCTTTTAGAACTTTGGATTCTTAAGGGAAATCAATGATCCAATGTAAGTCAAAGTGATTCAGCATATTTGGGTGCAAAAGAGGACCATCCCTAGTGTAAACGTATCCATACAGATGTGTTGGACCAATTTTTTTGGCCATACAAGTTGCAGAATGAAAGTTGCACCACTTTGCAACTTTACATTGCTTTCATTTGACAACTTTTTTCTCAACTGAAAACTCGTCACCATGAGAAAATTCCTCCAAGATAGAAAAAATTGAGAGTTTATTGTAAAGGGTTCCAACATGATCCCATATCCTCAAACATAGACTTTGTAAGTGTCACATGTAGTTTCTAAGAAATACTTTTTCAAAGATTGCTACCTTTTAGCACTTTGGGCTCTTAAGGGAAATTGCTGGTCCAATGTAGGTCGAAGTGATTTGGCGTATTTGAGTGCAAAAGAGGATCATTCCTAGTGTAAATGTACCCATCTAGAGGTATTGGAATAGTTTTTTTGGTCGTACAAGTTGCAAAATGAAATTTGCACCAATTTACAACTTTACATTGCTTGCATTTAACAATTTTTTCCTCAACTGAAAATTCATCACCACAGAAAAATGCCTCTAAAATAAAATAAAACCAAGGGAGGTTATTTTACAGGGTCCCTACATGATCCCATAGCCATAGACAGAGAGTCTGTAAGTGTCACAGTTTCCAAGAAATAACCCTTCAAAGATTGTTGTCTTTTAGCACTTTAGACTCTTAAGGGAAATCATCAATCTAATGTAGCTCAGAGTGATTTAGCATATTTGGGTGCAAAAGAGAACCATCCCTAGCATAAAAATTCCCATACAGATGTGTTGGGACAATCCATTTGGTCGTATGAGTTGTAGAACAAAAGTTGTACCACTTTGCAACTTTACATTGCTTGCATTTGACAACATTTTCCTCAACTAAAAACTCGTCACCACAGGAAAACACCTTCGAGATAGAAAAGACTGAGAGAGGTTATTGTAGAGGGTCCCAATATAATCCCATATCCTCAGATGAAGAGTCTATAAGTGTTATGTTTTATGAGAAATAGTCTTTCAAAGATTGTTGTCTTTTAGCACTTTGGACTCTTAATGGAAATCGCCGATCCAATGTAGCTCAGAGTGATTCAACATATTTGGGTGCAAAATAGGACCATCCCTAGCATAAATGTACCCATCTAGAGATGTTGGAACAATCCATTTGGTCGTACAATTTTCAGAATTAAAGTTGCACTACTTTGCAACTTTACACTGTTTGCATTTGACAACTTTTTTCTCAACAAAAAACTCGTCACCATGTGAAAATGCCTTCGAAATAGCAAAAAATAAGAGAGATTATTGTAGAGGGCTCCAACATGATCTCATAGCTTCAAATGAATAGTTTTTAAGCATCACGGTTTCCAAGAAATATCCCTTCAAAAATTATTGTCTTTTAGTTGTTTGGACTCTTAAGGGAAATCGCCAGTCCAATGTAGTTCAGAGTGATTCAACATATTTGTGTACAAAAGAGGACCATCCCTAACATAAACGTATTGATCTGAACATTTTAGAATAGTCTATTTGGTCTTATGAGTTGTAGAACAAAAGTTGCACCAGTTTGTAATTTTACTCTACTTGCATTTGACAACTTTTCCCTCAACTGAAAACTCATCACCATGGAAAAATTCCTCTAAGAGAGGTTATTGTAGAGGGGCCCAACATGATCTCATAGCCTCTTTTCGAGTAACAACCTATCAAAGATTGCTTCTCTTTTGCACTTTGGAATCTTAAGGGATTTCGCCAGTTGAACATAGCTCGAACTGCTTCGGCCTATTTGGGTGTGAAAGGGAACCATACCTAACCTAAACATACCCATTTGAACATGTTGGAATAGTTGGTTTGGTTGTATGAGCTACAAAGCAAGCCTTGTAGAAAAAACAACTTCTAGGTTGCTAATGGTATAATCACCATAACTTATTCAAATCTCCATAAATTTTGACCAAACTAAAGGTATTTGAAAGCTAACTCAATTACCTAACCATACCACACATGTGAAAATCATAATAAGGCCGTACAAATGGTACAAAAGCAAAAGAACAACACAAGACATTGGATAAACACAAAAGTCTTCTTCCTCAAAGATGCAAATTCTTATTTTCAACTTCTTCAAACCCGAGGTCATGTTTACAAGATTTATTTATGCCCTTACAAGTAATTTTCAGCCTCCAACCGAACTCCAACTAACTTTTAACAACATTTCAAAAAGTTGTCATTGACAACATTGACAACATTTGACAATTTTTTACATCTTTTACCCAAATGACCCACAAACTTCCAAAATGACTCCAAATGATCATTAATGGTATAAAATGACTTTATTAACATGAAACAACACAAAACAAGAAAAAACTCAAACTTCTACTCTTAAAGGCATGATAGGCCTGTGGGTGCTCCTGCACCAGAACATAATAATTACCATTACTCTACTTTTGAAGAAATGCTACATAAAACAAAACATGAAGTTTTGAGAGAGAAGGAGAAGAAAATAGTAATATTTTCTATGGAATATAAAGGATATTTGATATTTTTTGAATTTCAATATCTAATGATAATCCAATATGAAATATGTAGTGTGAGACAATGGCATTTGTGTATTTAAACTTTAAAGTTAAAATGTTAAACTTTACCATTGTTCTTGTCTTCAAAGTTTTTTAAACTATATAATGTAACCATAATATAACTAAGCAATATATGATATAATTTAACCATTATTCATTATTTTTCATCGTGAACTATATAATACAACCATTATTTTTTAATGCTATTGTACATTGAGATTTAACCATTTCTCAAGATTAAATTTTTGAAGAGTTTAAAGATGCACATAAGGAATAAATTATTTTTATTTTCAACTTCTATTTATCAAATTATCCAATAATCACATGTATGTCCATATACAAAAATTGCATCAACGCCAACTCAAACAAAGTTTTATAAAATGAGGCATATGGCATCTTGATATATATTCAAAATATACATGTCAAAATGTCTATCTCATCCTAAACTACTGGTGGATCATCAAAATGGAGCCTCTTTGAAGCACTCTTTGGCTCTAAAGGTAGCTACACAAGAAAAATTCAAACCACAATTCAGATTAGTTATATTATATAATTTAAAATTGAATAATTAACATAAAAATCAATATACATTGAATTATAATTGAACTCTAAAATTGAAATCTTGATTACCTTATATATACATCTCTTCAAAGGACTATGAGTCCTAGAATATGCCCCTCTCAAAGAACCAATCAAACCAACTTTTGCAATGTCAATCTATATATGTGAACAAAAACAAAAAATTGATACAAGTTAGCATACAATTTTTGGTAATAGGAACATATTTACCAAACATAAAATAAAATAAACACATACCTCTTTAGGAATCTCTTTTTCTTTACCTCCTTCAGGTGTTTCGACACCTATTCCTTGAGGTGTTACAACACAGGTACTCCTTTAGGTGTTGTGACACTTTTCAACAAGGATGTGTAGCTCATAACCACCTGTACATAAAAATGACAAGTATATGAAACTACCAATCTATGTCAATGTATGTATAATCACTATAAGATCTTAAAAATCTTAATTCAATCGAATTTGAGTTCAATTACCTTTCCCTTATCTACCATTGCACCTTCAAATTCTAGACAATGTTGCACCTCGCCCGCACTAGGTGTTTCCTACAAGAGGAAAATAAGATAAACATATAAGTTAATATATAATTTCATTAATGACAAGCAAGTATATAATAAAAAAATGTAAACGAGTGAGTGCAAAAAAATATACCACGTGCATGTTGAGTCCAAATGAAATGGCCATGAGGGTGCTATCAGTAACCTGTATAAGCTCCTCCTCAGATATCGACTGTTAAATAGACCATGCAAATAAATATTAGTACTTTGTACTATCTCTTATTAATATTCATTTAAAAATAAATGCAAGTTATGAATTTACATCTTAAATCTTACCTGTGTAACTATTCCAACATCCCCTTCTCTAGCAGGAGAGGACTCTGTAGTGTGTGCTCCAATCCCCTACATTTGATCTCCTATATTGTCCACATCATAGAGGTTATAATTAGAAGTTTCCAAGGGATGCTCAACGAGTTGTACAAGAGGACCCAAGCATATCTAGTGGCACATACTACAAGTATGTGGCACATAGAAATGTGGACATGAGGAGGATGATGCAACAACATTCAATCCATCGCCAACATCACCAACATGTGGTTGAGCTATTGTAGCAGTATGGGAAACTGAAAGATCACTCAAAGAGTGAATAGTCTGAATAGTCTATGTGGTTGCATCCTCGATAATATCTGGATGATGTACTGGAGGTGGATGAGGAAGGGGAGGGGGAACATATGGGCCTTGGACTACTCTAACTAACCTTGGTCTATCCTGGGGCATACCTCCATCGACACCCTAGAAGGGTTTAATGTCAAAGTAATTGACATGATGCCCTAACACAAACTCAGCATATAATTTTTTAATAAAGTAAAATGGCACAACGATATTTTTGTTTGGTGGTTTATCAAAAAACATCCACCAACAATCCAAAAGTTATCTACAATGTCCTTATTTGTGCACCATTTTATAGAAAGTTTTGGTTTATTAACATTAACTGGCAGACCGATGCAAGGGTTAACAAATAAAGAGGCTATTTGGGCTTTTGTTATTTCAAGATCTTTCACCTCTTCATAAGACAATCCATCAGAGTAATATTCCCTCATGGTTTCTCACCATGAAAGAATGGCATTATGTTGGGTGGAGAGGGTCTCTATATTTTTAATTATTTCTTTCAATGTGTTTGTCATATGGCATAATCAAGGGATTGTCTTATAAACATCACAAATGCCCCTCAATTGCTCCAATTTTTTACCAATTAACTGTTCAATTGATGGGCACATAGGTGGTGGAGAGTTTGGAATTTGTGGGTTTTGATTCTTAGTCATAATACCTTATTGAAGTTCAAAACTAATTAATCTAATTTAAATTACACAATATAAATGAAATTATTATAAAAAACCCTAGTAACTAATAAAAATCTATAAAAAACTAGTTAAAATTATGCAAAATTAATACAAAAATTGATTAAAACAAAAAAAACCAAAAACTTAACTTACAAATCAAATATCATCTAAAATCCAATATCAGATACGCCCTCACCATCGTTGTCTGAGACACTATGGTTGTAGGTTTAAAATGACTACCACGACCACTTTTTGGGTATATATTACCTAACACAAATCAGATATCCGATTTGTATTACTTTGGCTTGGGCATTGATATGGATCAATGTACTGACACCCAACCCAAAAAAAAAGTCAGCTCAGGATTTTCACATTTTTTGGTGAATGCAACACTACTTTTTTCATATCGCCACTT
This sequence comes from Sequoia sempervirens, assembly GCA_007258455.2. Lineage (NCBI taxonomy): Eukaryota > Viridiplantae > Streptophyta > Pinopsida > Cupressales > Cupressaceae > Sequoia > Sequoia sempervirens. The sequence goes on from VDFB02193535.1 coordinate 79,926, forward strand.
TTTGGCCCATCAATATCTTACCCATACCCACCTTTGTATATTTCTCTTTTGATGATGGCTTTGATCCTTTGACTGTTGATCACAGTTCTAGTGTGGACCATAATTTTAAGGAGGATTTTGGCTACTTGAACTTGGGTGTTCTCACATGTGATCAGGTTCTTGAGCCTTGAATTCCATATCCTCTATAATCTATTGTATTTGATGATTCTTGTGTTGCCATAGTTTGACTTCTTTTGATTCAATGTAGTAGGATATACATATCTTCTAGATCTATATGACTACTTGGGATGAGTACTTATTATAGTTTTTTTGTAGAGTTCCATATTTTAGATTTGGGCGACACCATTGATTTCATGAACATATTCTCTTTAATGAAGATGTTTCTTCTTCAATTATTGTAAGGGAACACTTTGACCTTCTTTTTCATTTTTCACGTGATCATTCTTCACTATTTGACATGAGTGTGGATAATTTTGAGAAAAAAATAGAGGAGGCTTCTTTTTCTTCAAAGGACAATTATTTTTATTTGAATTGTGTTCTACTATAATCTCTATTAGCTTATATATTTTCCTCTTCATTAGTTTTTCCTAGAATGCTTTTTTGGAGTGTGCCAACTTTCAAAATTGACATTGGGCACTTGAGCATAATTCAGAGATATCATTCATCATATTTCTTCCCTCATATTGCTTTAAGGAATGAGAACACATCCTTCATATTGTCTTATTTTTGGTTCTCCCTAATAGGAGGGATGTTGTTCAATGAGATTGAATCATCTTCAAAATTTAGTGTCAAGCATCTACCATCATTGTAGGAGAATATACATTGATGGGGTGTTGTCCAAATGGTCTCTCTTCTTCTCTCTTATGAGGGGACATTTTCCTCACATGTATTTTTTCCCTTATCATTCTTCATTGAGAGATTTTTTTCATCTCTTTTGGGAGGAGTTTTGTCCCACTATGCTTTCTATTTTTCTCTATTTGTGAGAGATTGCATTTGTACATGGGTAACTAACATGACCTAGGAGCTAGGACCCATCCTCATCTTTGGATTATTTTCATTGGTTTGTTCCTCCCTAAGTTGCACTTGAGGGGGTTTGTTGGTGTGAATAAGATATATTACCCAACTAGTTCACCTAGTAGATCATATTCACATGTTAAGTTTACTTAGGTCTTAGGAATATTCTAAAAGTCTTAGTTGGCATTATATCTTATCCTATCTTCTATCATTTACTTCTTGTGTCCTAAGCATTTAATATTTGGTGTCTCATGTCATATGATTAAGACATTTGTTATGATCTTGTCTAATTCTATGTTTCACCTTAGCTATATAACTAAGGGGTCTCATTTGTAAATCAAACCATTTCCATTACATTTCATGTTGCAATTGTTGTATATTGGTCACATTTGATCTAATATTATTTTGCATCCATTATTGTAAATTTAATACGCTCTTTATTTTCTCTCTTGTAGAAGGTTAGTTTTTGGTTTTGCAGGTGATCCTAAGAGCTTGAGTCCTTAAGTGACTAACAAATTTATTTTTCCTTTAACTTGTCTCCATATGTGACACTTCCCCCACTAGGTAGAAATTTGTATAATAAGTATCTAATCATGCATTTATTTATGTATATTCCCATATATGTAGTTTACAAATCATCCCCTTTCCTCACCTCCATAGGTGACACTTCCTCCACCTAGGCATTGATTTGTGCAAGTGTTAATCCATGCAATTTTTCATTCATAAAAGCAACTCACAAATGTCAGAGATGCCAATTGACATAGGTGAGCTAGTGTTCACACTAGGGCCAGTGAAGGATCATGGGGGTCCAAACTAGGCCCTTAAGTGGCAATAAAATTTAGAAAAATAGAGTTAGACAACTTGACATAAAAATTTGAATGAGTTATTAACATAATTTGAAAAATATCTAAGAACAAAATTTGTAGAAAATTGAATGTAGTTTCTAAGATACTATTCCTTTTTTGGAAAAAAAGTAATTCTATTTGGTGAAAATTTGAAATTTCAATGTAGTAGTACTAAATTTTTAAGAAAATTTAATAAAACAGGTGTATGTTTGATTAGCCTAAGTAGAAGCAAAAAATATATTTTTTAAGAAAACTTTGAATATAAGTAGAGGACACATGCCCGAATGTGCCACATTTTTTTGTAATTTTTTTGCAAGTGAATAATTTGTTATGAATTTTTTATTAAAACTTTTTAAAAATATTAAAACTTGTTTGCCTGGTCCAACCACCATAACTTGGTCAAAAAATTATTTATTTATTTATCCTTTAGTATGGGGATCATAGAATGTGTCATATTTTTCAGACTCAAAAAATGTGAAATTATTTAAGAATTATAGATATTTTTCAATCAGCCTATCAATCAAGACTTTAGTCAGAATGTATGTGGAAACTAATAATAATTATCTATTTAATTTCAAAAAATGCATATCTTATATTTATGTAAATTTGACAATTTTCTCAATAAACCCTTTTCATTTCAACAAATTTGTATAAAAAAAATTCATCAGCCACTTTCTTATCATATTGTGACTTTTTGGATTCCCATGATCCTACACTCACCCACTAATGGATTAGTACACCCCCTTTTTTCCTCCACAATAGTGATGAATCACTCTATTAGCCATGAGTGAACCCTTATGGGTGACAAATCAACCCACATTTGTAATGAATCATGCCATTTTCATGATTTAGTACTACTATTTTTAAAAATTCCTCCCAATAATTACACCTAACCTAGCCTAACATCAAGTTCTCAAGATGTACTAGTGCTACTTCTATTTATCTCCTATGATCCATCAAACTAGCCTTTTTTTGGTGGCTCTAACATGCCACATGTTCCATCTTCTCCTAGCTCATTCATTTTCTCTATGCTCCAAATCTCCAACGGTTGAGAATGTAAAATGAACTATTTGCATCTCATTTAAGCTTATTTATAAGCCCATAGCCTTAATTATTTTCCACTAACTCAAAATTTTCACCCCTATTTGCTCTCTTTCCACTCATTTGTACATTTTTGTCTATTTTTCTTTATAATTTTGATTACTTCTCATATTTCCTCCTCTATTCAAATTTTCTACTTGTTTCTTCTTTTCAAAAGCTCCTTAGGATGGATTTTTCCTAAGGGATCTCTTGAGGGGTCAACATCTTACTACCTCATTCTCATCATTTATTCTAGCTAGTGCATGCCACTCCAGCCCTATATTTTATTTTTCTTGAAATAATATTGCTCTTGTTAACCCACAATGTCATCTCAAAAAGAGGTAAACTATAAACACCTAAATTTATCCTTTGACTAATTTTTGTTAACCTCACCATCATCCCCTAAATTAAGTAATTAATCGATTTTACTTTTATTTATTTAATTAAACATATCTAATATCTTCTAATATTAATTAGGTTAAATAAGACCTTTTATTTGATTAATTAATCATTTTTTAAGGTTTAAACTTAAATAAATCAATTCAAATGTTATTTATTTGAATCCACCATACACATTCATAAAAATATAAATAAATGATTTTATTTATTTAGTTACCCATTTTTTTCATTTTCATATTCATAATTAATTAGCTTTATTAATCATTTATACAAGATTAAACATGATTTATTAACCTAATTATTAGTCACACCTAAGCCCTCTTATTCATAAATTCCTCTTATGAAATCCTATCTATCAATCTTAGCTTGGAAAATATTAACCATTCACAATACCCCATGTGACATGGACCATAATCTCTTTCCCCCATGAGACCTCTCACACACGTGTAAGAGAATATATGCCACATTTCCTCTTCCCCATGTGCCATAATAGATGTGTGAGAAGATGTACTTATATCACTTTTTCCTATGCCTCTTTTTACACACGTGAGAAGATGCAACCCTAGCCCTTTGATGCAAATAAGATCTTATCCATCCAATCATTTCTATTCTTGGATCAACTAAATCCATCCATCATAAAGTGCCACTTGGAATTCTCTTCATCCTCCAATACTCTCATTAATAAATAGCCCTTGATTCAAAACCCTCAAAATCTAGATATAAGACCTCTTAAAGCCCATTTTAAGAGTAGTCCACAAATGTTATGTAATGCTATTAATTTGAGAGCAAACACATCCCTTATTCATTCTATCAAAACATAACTTGAAAATATCAAGAGGATCATATTGCACAACTTATATTCATCAAGCTCTAACAGGGGTTCTGATAAAAGACAAGGTGTAGAAGTATTTCTTTATGGTTTGTTTCTTTATTTTGCACTTTACTTTCTCTTACATATACTTGTCATTCCTCTGTATTACTTCATTTGTAAGATAAACAAAATCTTTGTTATCCTTTTTATGATTTTTATAAAATATTTTCAACTCCCTTTACCTCTTGTAGTTCTTCCATCTTGAAACAATATGACAATCTATGCTTAAGTTGCTACTTGGAATTGAAATAAAAATTGCTTTTGCATTATGCAATAAAGACCTAATTAATTAAAACTATTGGTGAATTAAACGAAATTACCATTCTTCCACCTAAATTTTTCAACTCCAAGAATGAAAAATGCTAAATCTTTGTTAGTCATATTTCCAATGACCTAAAATTTTCAATTTTTACCAAGGACATCTAAATTGATCCATGTTCGTAGAAAAGATAAACTTGCTATCAAAATAACCATCATCCTTATTGACACCTTCATTAAATTTATTACTTTTGTATTCACTCTCACCCTTACTATCATATAATAAATTCATAGTCTTCATACCTTCATTATTAATTTTCATTTTACACTCATAATTGTAATATTTAAATTTGTTTCTAAAACAACATTGAATTTGATATTATCATACCTTTATTTTTTGTATTCATGGTTGCCACCCTTTCTTCTTCCTTTGGTTCATAATGACTATGAATCCTCTTTTCATCTTTACCACTTTATTGATAGTGACTATTGCCTGTTCGTCTTCTTGCATAAAGTTTTCCTCCTCCACCTCTATTAGATATCAATACTTGTATTTAGAGGCTTTCATGGTAAGGAAGGAATCAATGTTCAATTTTTACCTTTTCTGATAGGTTGACAATGACCCCATTAACTCATCCTAAGATAAATTTTTCACATATTTTAATTATTCTACAATAATTACAATAGAATCAAACTTTCCAAGAAAGCCCCTTAAATTTTTCCATGATCCTTTCTTCTTCCTTATTCTCTTTAATTATCCTTGACTAGATTATCATTCCATTACTTGGGTAAATAATTATTCTATTAATTCATACTCTTCTATTTATAAGTTTTCAACTTCTCTTTTTGTTAGTTATAACCTCACTAATTTTACCTTACCTACATTTTTTTGTTCTCTAAAAAAATATCTTATATACTTATTTGGACTTTGTCCTATGAAAATTCATGGAAGAATACATTATCATAATTTGTATAAAATATAACACTTTAACACCTTTCTTATTTTCCTTCAACAAATTATTTTGTGCTTGAGTTATCACAATATATGCCTCATGATTAGTAGGTTTTGAAAAACCATTATCTACAAACTACTAAAATTGTTTAGAGAAAAATATTGTCTTCATCTTAATATTCCAATGACCATTTAATTTTTCTAATACTAAGTGATATTTGTGGTCATAGACTATTTTTGCTAGCAATTGCTTGCTAGCAATTGCTCAAACACTCCAAAATAAAAATATCAATTTTTGTTTGAAATTTGTCAATCTTTGATTTGTAATCTTGATTAAAAAATTCATCCAAATAACTAGCTTTTGCTAAACCAGCCAACACCAACTCTCTCTTGCTAATACCAATATGCTATAATGCCAATTGAAAGTAAGAAGTGTGTATTATTTTACTTAACATAAGAAGTTTAAAAATAGACACAAAGTTAAAATATAAATTTGATGAAATGTGTGTACCAAGTTTTAACAAACTATGTTATGCTTTAAAATGAACATTAAACCCTACTAGATTCATCATAAAAATGTCATCCTAGATATAAAAGATGCAAATATATATAATACATAGAAACAAAATGAATTATATATTAACTGATAAAAATTTGATTTATTGATGTTTTAAAATTATTATTTGATATTTTCTTCATACATTACTTTCATCCATATATACATTGTTACAACTATATTTAAAAAAATGATGAATATAAAATGTATACTAAAACTTAAGCATCAAGTTTTTATAGTAACCAAACATTCTAAAAACTTAATTCTAGGGAATTCTGAGGGTTGACTTCATGATTCCTCCTAACTAATTATAGTTTAGATTCTTTATATTATACATTCTATTAATATTAATTATATTGTACAAAAATAATGTAGAGATTAAAATTATGTTTCTAATTTCTTTTATTGCAAGAAAAATTTTAACACTCAATTTAACATAATTATTCTCAAATATCAGCTAATTTAATAATTACTATAGATATCTTCAATAAATATATCTAATATCTACCGAGAGATATCAATTTACAGCTATTGTATTTACTTAAAATTTATTTTCTTTTAATTTAAAACTATTTTATTTAAGTTAATGCATGTAACCATAAATATTGCGTTGCTTATTTTGAAAATATTAAACATCAATATTTTGATGGATGTCAAATTTAAAATAAAAACTACAATTTTTTCTTAACACGTTCACATCACACTTCACCTATTTGTACCATTGTAAAATACCTCTCAACATTAATTAAAAGTAAATTTTAACTAATAAAAATAAATCAACCATTTAAATAACTTTGCAATATTAATAAAATATAAAAGTACATGAACCATTTGGCATTTAACTTATATGTAAATTTTTTACATAGACTGTGCATATGAAAAGATGGAGAAGTCTAGAGCTCCCTGATTGAGAAGAGGCAAAGGCCTGTCTGGAATGTCTGGAATGGCGGCGTCTCCCTCCAACATCTTCAAAGCCTCCGCCATGCTCGGTCTGAATGCCACCATAATATGTGCGCACAGTATACCCACTAAAACGAATCTCTCCATTATATCTGCAGGCCCCTTCTTACGGATTCCGCTGTCTACGACCTCAATCGTTCTGCCCGCCTTCACAAGCTTCCATGCCCAATCGGTGATAAGATAATCAGACGTAGACTCCACAGATGTGTCGAGTGCCTTTCTCCCGCTCATGATCTCCAACAGAACAACCCCAAAACTGTAGACATCGCTTCGGTCTGTAAGCTGACCATACAGAGCATATTCAGGGGCCAAGTACCCATGAGTACCCGCTATTCGTGTCGTGAGGTGTGATTGCCCTTCTGTGGTCATCCGAGCCAGTCCAAAATCCGCGACGCAGGCGTTCATTTCATCGTCCAGAAGTATGTTAGTGGCTTTGATGTCTCTGTGATATATCGCTGGCTGCACGCCGAAATGCAAATAGCACAACCCCTTAGCGGTGCCGATCGCTATGTTCTTCCGCTGCTCCCACTCTAATCTCCTCTTGCTCTTTTTCTCCCCTCCGAAAATATGTTCATCGAGGCTGCCATTAGCAAGGTAGTCGTATATCAGAAACCGCTGTCGCCCATCTGTGTCATCGCTGGCGACACAGAAACCTCTCAGAACTACCAGATTCCGGTGCCTGATGCTGTTTATTATCTCCACCTCGTTTATGAATTCCGAATCGCCTTCCGAAGTGCAGTTTCTGATTCTCTTCACCGCAATCTGGTGACCGTCGGAAAGTGTTCCCTTGTACACTGTCCCGAAACCGCCCTCGCCGATGACGTTGGCGGCGCTGAAATTGTCCGTGGCGCCCGCGATCTGTTGTATGTTGAACCAGACTGCGCCAGTGTTGGGCTTCACGGTGCCATTCAAAAGGCTTCTGTTTTTCTTCACGAAATGCCAGTGCTTGGCCTTGCGTTTAACCTTTACCCACCAATAGTAACACAGGCCGAAGCTACAGAGCACAAGGATGCCTATTACAGTGCCCAAACCACCGTATAAAGCGATTTGCCTGTGAGATGTGGGGTTCGTGTGCATGAAGGGCACGCGGAGGATACACCCAGCAGCTTCTCTACTCGCAGGCCCAAATTCATTGACCACGCCACTAGCATAAAGGCATGCAAAATAGTAACATTGCATGCTTATTTTCTCTGTAACCTCTTTCATCATGCCCAGCAATTGCCTGTGAACCACTTCTCCGCTGTCATGGCATCTATTGCAGGCAGAGATTGAAGACACATCCCCTTTACACGCCGTGTCCAATGATGTTATTCCCACTTTATCAATCCAGTCTTTCTTGGTCTGTATACCTGCACACAAGCTTGGATTCGACACAAATTCAGATGTGTTGTTGAAAAAGAGTCGAACCAAGTTAGATGAAAGGCCCAGAACTGTTAGCTTTTGTTGGTATCTGGTTAGGCAGGCAGCAACAGAGGCATTGTCCGGAAGTTCGAATGTCGATTCATCTTTCAGGTATTGCGCAAGGCCTACACCCAACATGCTTCTCAAAGCCGTACCAAAAAGTTCCAGTTCCGTTGTAGTTTGAATAGATCGACAGTAAGATGTATTCCATCACATCTGAGTAACATAGTCGAAGTTAATTGGACATTCGACTGCAGAATTAAGCATAGGGCAATACAGCACTAACAGCAGCACCATGAATTCTTCCAAACCCACCTTCATTTTTCTCTTACAATGAGAATACTCAGGGGAATACTGCCAATGGGTAGCAGTTCATGGTATTTCAAGGCGAGTTAACTATAGATCAGTCTGCCACCTGGGGCGAGGTCTGAGCGTACGGACCTTCCTGGAAAGTATTAAGTGACGTTTCATTCTGTGTGCGGACCAACCACTGCAAAGAGTAAAGTCAAGTTTGATTCTGTGTCGAATATCCATGACCAACTGGCAGCCACATTAATTCATTTGGATTGGAGGGACTAAAGCGAGCCCCGGGCGTGTTATCCATCCAGCATATGCCCATCCAATCGTAAATTTCAGTTCATTAGAATTATTTTTAAAAATCTATTAATTAAAAATCACAGACCCTTCGTCGCCCGCCCGCAGTGTGTTGTTGGAGAGTTCCCGCAAAGCCCTTCGCATGTAGGTAGTGGGCAGTCATTTCAACGACCAAAGCTGGTAACGGGGCGTGAGGGCCGTCTGTTTTCCTCGGAAAGCGCATACTTTTGTTGAAATAAATACCACGTAACTTTAAAGGACGGAATTATCATTGGCTACTAAAAAAAATTTAGTGCTGCCCCAATAAGCTTAAAAAGCATTTTAGAAATGAATGATACAAGCATTTGACCAAATCAATCAACTCTCAAATTAATGACTAAACAAAAAAAAAATGAATCATACACTTGTAACACAATCAATAGTGGAAAGTTCAATTATTAAGACAAGAGGATAAAATTTTAAGACTTCATATAAAACAAACATTCAAGACTTCATCAATATTACCAACTCAAATAGGCATAACATCCACTAGATCCATTTATTTATCTCATTTGAATCCATCACCAATTTTGTTATGTATTTTGTTATCTATTTCTCTTTTGTTCTATATTTTACTAGTGGTAACAACTTAAGAAGAGGAAGAAGCAGTAGAAGATTAACAAAAGAAAATTGCATATTCTTCTAAGCATTATACTAGTTTACCATATACTATATATGCCTATTTCTTTTGTAGGATGTTATTACTTTAGACAATGTGTTGTAAGTGCATATATGAGGTTTACAATTCTATTGTCTATGGGTATGTGCAAGGAGATGCGGGACCAAAAGGGGGTCTTAAGTGGCCACTTTCTTTTTTTTCAAATTATGAAAGAATGATCTTGGATGAGAAATTGAAGATAGTTACATTGAAAATTGGAAGACATAACAAGAATAAGAGTTGTAGTGTTTCAATCTACTTTCTAAACTACTATTTTTTTTTTTAAATGGTGGAGATTAAGGGGTTCCAAAAGGGGAAGCACACAAAAGTGTCATTCCTTCTGTCAAAAAATATAACATATTATTTGGTGTGCTTCCCCTAAAATGATAATTTTCTTTTCGTATTTAAAAAATCACTTTTGTGAGAAATTGACTAACATCGTGTAGTTTATGCTTGATTTTTATTTTTATTTTAATAATAATTGATTTTTGACTAATTTTCAAAGAGGACACATCTTGAAACACAAAAAGTTGAACATGTTCCCCCAAATTTTATAATAAACTAATCAAAAATATATTTTTTACTATGTATAGAATAGAGTCTAGTTTCTAAAAATATAATTTATTTGAAATTTCAATAAACAACTAAAAAAGGAAGTCAAAAATACCATACATAGGTCTTTGACAAAAAATGGAGTAATTAGAAGAAGAAATGAAAGATCAAATCCATAACATATTCAAAACATTGAAAACATTACATGGTTAGAAAGCTAACAAAGAGCTTAATGTCACTAAATCATATTTTTAATTTGATATTGAAGCACATGCAAACTTGATGGAGAACACAATCAAGATTGTGTCATTTTTTTTGCAAATTTCCAAAACAAATCTTTGAATGTTGAAATGTCACTTTAACCCTTTGGGTTGGAAGCCTAAGGAAAATCCAAACATAAGAGTTGGAAATTCCCAAGGAAAACAATAATGCAAGTGCACTATAATGCACTTGCATTATTTTTTGTCTTAGCTTTAAAAAATATGAGTGTGTTATAATATGTTTGTGTTATTTTTAAGCAAAAAAGATTCTCCCTCACCTTCTCTATCTCTCTCCCCTCTCTACCTCCCTCCCCTCTCTATCTCCTACCCTCAATCTCTCTCACCTCTTTACCTCCCCCCTTTCTTTGACCTCTCTACTTCCCTTCCCTCTCTCACCTCTCTACCTCCCTTCCCTCTTTACCTTCTATCCTCTCTCAGACCTCTATCTTTTACCCTCTCTTTATCTCTTTGTTTCTCTCTTTTCCTCTCTCTCTCTCTCACTTCTCTACCTCCCTCCCCTTTGTACATCCTACTCTCTCTCTCTCTCCCTCTCTCTCTCTCAACCTCCCTCCCGTCTCTACCTCCTACTCTTTACCTTCTATCTCTCTCTCCTCTCCTCCTACCCTCTATTTTTCTCCTACCTCCTACTCACCTCCCTTTTACCTCCCTCCCCTCTATACCTCACCTCTCTCTCTCTCTCAACCTCCCTCTGTCTCTACCTCCTACTCACTTCTATCCTCTCCTCTCTACCTCCCTCCCCCTCTCTCTCACCTCTCTATCTCTCTAGACTCTAACTACCTCTCCCTTTGTCCCATCTCCCTTGCTCTCTATCTCTCCCTCCCTCCATCACTCTCTCTCTCTCACTCTCTTCTCACTTTCTCTCCCTCTCTCTTTATTCCTCCCTCCCTCCCTCCTTATACTTCTCCCTCTCTTCCTCTCCCTCCCTCTCTCTCGTTGTTTAGCATATAAATTTTAGAGTTTAGGGCTTAAGTTTTAGGCCTTAGGGTTCATGTTGAAGGGTTGAGCATGTCTACCTACCTCTCTATCACCTCTCTCTTTTCTCTCCAACTCTCTCTCCCTCCCTCCATACCCATGTCCCTCCCTCTTTTCTCTCTTTATCTCTCGCCTCTCTACCTCCATCCTCTCTCTCCTAACTACTTCTCCCTTCATCCCTCTCTCACTCTCTCTACATCCCCCTCTCTCCATCACTCTCTCTCTTCCTCTCTATCTCTCTTTATCTCCCTCTCTTTACATTATTCATGGTTTAGGGTCTATGATGAAGGGTTTAGAGATTAAAAATATATTTATAGGTTTTAGTGTTAAATTATTAATGTTAGATTTTAGGGTTTAGCAAATAGTGTTTAGGGTTTATGATGGATAGTTCAATCTTGAGGGTTTGGGGATTAAATTTACTTTTCAAGTTTTTAGTGTTAAAAAATATTAATTTTAGGTTTTAGGGATTAGGGTTTAGAGTTTAGGGTTTATGGCCTAAGGTTTAGATTAAATTAGGGTTTATTATGGAGGGTCGAATGTTGAGGGTTTATGGGTTAAATTTATTTTTAAATGTGTCAGTGTTAGCAATTATTAATCTAGATTTTAGGGTTTAAGGTTTAGGGCCTAGGTTTTAGAGTTTAGATCCTATGGTTTGAGGTATTTGGATTAGGACTTAGGGTTTATGATTGATGAGGGAGGGTTTGGGGTGGCACCTAATTTTCTCTCACACTCTCTTCTTCTCTTTATGTCTCCTCTCTATCTCTATCCCCTCACTACCTCTCTCTCACTCCTTCCTTATGTCTCTCTTTCTATCACTCCTTTGTCTCCACTTCTACCTACCTACCTCTCTCTCTCTCTCTTTACATCTCCATCTATCTCTCTTTGTGTGTGTGTGTTTCTCTCCCTCCTTCCCTCCCTTACCCCTTATATCTCTATCTCTATCTCTTTTATCTAATTGGCATTGTCTCTTCCTATTGGAATTAGACTCCACATAAGTTATAATGCGAGCATATTATAACGCGCTCATGTTTTAAGGAGACACAAGAAAATGTAAAAAATTCTTTGGATCCCTCTCTCTCTATCTCCATCCCCTATTTTCCTCATAATGTATCTCTCTCCACATCTCTACCTCCCTCCACTCTCTACCTCATACTTTCTTTCTCTCACCTCTCTACCTCCCTCCCCTCTTTACCAATATCCCCTCTCTCTCTCCTTCCATGTCTACTTTGCTTTATCTCTCTCTCTCCCACCTTCCCTCTCTACTTCTCACTATCTCACCTATCCCTCTCTCCCTCCCTCTCCCTTCTCTCTCCCCTCTCACTCTCTCCTTCCCTTTATACTTCTCTCTATATCATATATCCCTCTCTACCTCTCCCTCTCTCCCTCCCCCCACCTCTCTCTCTCTCTACCCCCTCTCTCTCACTCACTCTCTCCTCCCTCTCTACTCCTCTCTACTCCTCTCTCTCTCTACCTCCCTCCCACTTTGACTCCAACCATGTATTCCTTATTCTTTAAAAAGAAGCTCTTTCATTTTAATTATTTTCTTCTTGCTAGCTTATATTTTTCTCATATACTTATGCTCAATACTTAAATTTCTACTTATTCTACAAATTTACAAGGCTTATTGGTAAAAAAAAATTTGCATTCATTTTTAGTCTCTATGTTGTGAATGCATTAATATTGTTTGTAGGAATATTTTTTTCTATATTACTATTAACCCTTGTAGGATTGTATCATAGCTTCTTGTATTGTTGACTCCTTATCTTATTTGTTTCTTGATGGGGCAACAATTCTTCTCCTCTTTAATTACAACATTATTCTTTATCATTTTTATTTCTAGATTATAATGTTGGAGAACTTTATTGTGTGTTATTTATTTCTCTTCTCTAAAGAAGTATTATATCTCTCTCTCACACACACACACGTCTTTTCTCAAGAAATCTCTCTTATAGAATTACTTTTCTCTTCTTACAATCAATTTGAAGAGCTTATTTTTAATTATATATTTAAATCTCTTTGGAATTCATTATTGCTCATTTTTATTGACACTCTTGGGTCTTGTATCACTCATATTCCTTCTTGCACACACACACACAATAATAAATCTCTCTAGGTTTTATTTATTATTATTTTTATTATTCACACTATCATTTAGTTCATAACATCTATGAACTAAGAATATTTAGGATAAGAACACACACTTTATTCTATTGATTTCTTGTTTAATCTAAAAGGATAAAGTACAAGCTTGAATGCCTTGGCAGACTCTTATGCAATCTTAATATTTTTCTCTTTTCTAAAAAAGTTGATAATTTTACTCTACCATATTAGAAAAACATTATTAAGTTTTATATTTTCTATCCCCCTTTGTTATTTCGATAATTTATTTTAGTTTCTTTATTTTGGTGCATATTCATGTGATATTCATGTTATTTGTTTGATTGTTTTGTACAAATTTTATCACTATCTAACTTTATTTATTTTCTTGCATATAGCATGAATCTTCTATTGGAATAATGGTGAAACCCACAAGTGCAACAATCCATTAGCAAAGCCAAAAAAAATCCATAAATGAGAGTTACAATGGAAATTTAGTATATTCTGTAGACATCCAAATTTGGACACTTAATTTATCCAAATTTATCACTTTTCATTATTAATTAAGTAATATCACTATTATTTAATTAATATCCTTATTGTCAAATCTAAGGTATTTAATTAATAATTAAATACCTTACCCTCATAATCCTCTTTTCATCAAATGAATTAAATAAATATTACATTTATTTAAATCTTCACATGTCATTTTCATCTAATCCTAATCCATCTCCTAATCTCTTCATTAAGGATGTGCACATGCCTAATCCTTGATTAGGATGTGTCACATCCTCCAACTTTTGCAAGTTGGCTTCTAATCCTCATTTATCTCCTAATTACTTGATTAATTAATCTTAATCGTTGGTCAACTCTCTCCATTCCCCAAAGGAATTTTTAATTCCTTTTTATCCTTCCTAGAATCCCCTTTTCCCATGCATCTTCTAGAACCTTTGACTTGTCACATCAAGTCACATGTGACAAACTCCCACCTTTTGGGAACATTGTCTTATCCACTAGATTCTTCCAATCATTGTGAATTTAAAATTCACTTTTATTCACCCAAGATTCTTCCCATCTCCCAATGTACTTGCAAGGTACTTGTCTTCTCCGACATCATGTACTTCTCTTCCACCTCACTTAAACCTCATCTCCCCTTAGCCACTTCACCATCCACATGTCAAGATGTGAGGGCTTGTGAGTTCTCAACTCACCATAGCCCTTCATCTTGACCTTGTTGGATGAATCTTGACCGTTGAATTCTCTAGAGAATTCAAATTCTCCTATAAATACCCCCTCCTCAAGGGCATTTTCAACACTTTTGATTTGAGTAACCTTATGCTGCCAATTTGCATTCTCAAGCACTTGTTATCATTTAGCCATCCACTTTGATCATTTTGCACATTCAATCTTGCATCTAGCTACATCACAAGCCATCCAAGGAGCACACAAATCCATCAAAATCAAGGGCCAACCAAGGAGTCTTCAACAACAAGGAAGGTATAATCATTTGCATCTCGTTTCATCTATTTTCCTTCTTGTTTTATCACTCTTTAGGCTAATCTTGAAGTGTCCTTAGTCTTTTATCATTCACATTTTTAAGTTATTTTGCACATTAGAGTAGGGTAAAACATTAAGGTGCAATTACCACAATAAAAATGAACTATAATATAATACAATGTAATGAAATAATTGTGCTATAAGGGAAAAGATATATTTTTTAAAGTTGTATACCAAGATCATGCTATGTGTCTAAATCCTATAAAATGAGACAAAAAGAAAAAATGTATACCTAAGTAAACTTAAGTGACAAAGTGTGAATAGGTGCTCAAGTATAACTAGCTAGATAACTTATCCTTTTCATACCAAAACTTGCCTTAAGTGCAGCTTAGGGAGGCGCAAAATAATGCATGAACAAAAAAGATGGGTCCTAATAGCCTGGTTTGATGAGGTACTCAAGAAGAAAATGTATCTCTCACAAATAGAGAAAAGGAGAAAAAATCACATGCGAAAAATCCTCTCCACAAGAGAGAAAAACATGAAAAATGTGAAGGAAAGAGGAATCAAGAGGACCCCCAAAGGAAATATTCCTTCACCCCAAGCATTGATCACAATTGAAAAGAATGAGGTAAAAACAAAGGATTAGTTTATATTTTTCAACATGCTCCTCTATATGCCAATACTTTAAGTTCCAGAAACCATCCTAGATGAGTTCTTGTATAAAGTGCATGTGGATATCAATATTCTTAGTTTGTTAATGTTTCACTAGGTTATATGATATATGTATGACACTTGTAGTGTCTTACCAAAGAATAGCAGAACTATCAAGAGGAAATCTAAACTCTATCAACAACTTTTGAAGCCAAAGAACCTCCTAGATAGCTAAAACTATTGCTCAATGCTCAACCTCTATAGATGGTAATGAAATAGTAGATTGATTCTTGTAAGACCATGTAATGGGGCAAAACTAGGGAAAAAGAGAAAACCAAAGCTAGACTTACTAACATCAACATCACCAATACAATACGAGTCAGTGAAGCTAACAATTTGAGAATGTCATGATGTATAATAAATACCAAAATGGATGGTGTCATGTATACATATCAAAAAACATTTTACATCTTTCCATTGAATCTCATTTTGATTATGAAAGAAATGAGACATGATCACCCTCATAATCTAGGTACACAATTTTAGAAGGGTACATGTGAGTTTTGTGCCCATTATCAACTTCAAAACTAGCTTGATGGTGCAAAACTCCAACCATTTGAATAATATAGGAGCATCATATAATCGACCACTCTGGACAATAACCAAAATTTACTAATTTCAAAGATTACACATAAGAATGAACACCTAAACAAAATAATTTGGAGCAAAATTTTTGGTGTAATTTTGATAACAATTTTCACATGTGTGAGAATATTTTAGGGAATTTTAAGGAGAGGGTGAACATAATAAAAACACTAATACTATAAAATGATAATTTACTATTAATATGATAGTTTACTAAGACATTCCTATAGATATATTTTGTTAACATGGGCATGTGCAGGATTATGATGGGCCAAACAGTGGTGATAGATATAAATATCTTTTTATTAACTATTTTCTTAGTTCCAAAATCATTCTCCTTGCACTCATGAATATATGATATAGACTTTGATAACCAACTACATTGCAAACACTTTTCATTTAAATAATATTTTTTATATAAAAAATAAAACCATCATCTTTAACACATAAAAATAAATATAATAAGTTCCTCAATAACTCTAGCAGTTGAATTGCACTAAAATCCTATAGCATTTCATTTGTATGTGAATGCAATGAAGAAAAATAGGTGGGTGCTTTCTTTTTCTTCTAGGGTTTTGGACCTAAAAGGAGAAAGACCATTTTTTCAACCTGTCACTCTAGAACAAACCCTTGAGATTTCAATGCAAATGATATTGAAATCTGACAAAGGGAAGGTTCTAGGGATTGAATAATGTCTAATGAGAGGTTCACCACCAAGTATAAACTTGGAAAAGAAAATTTTTGAAAACACAATGTGATATGCAAACAAATGCCAAATGACCTAGAAAGATAAGCAAACTATAATGAAAATCTATGAAACTAGAAATGTGCACCTGGGAAACTAAAGGAGGAAAAATGAAGGTCTGGAATCCTAAAAAATCTATTTTTGAAGTTGATTAGGACTCATACTCTAGGCTGGGTGAATCAATCCAATTTTTTAGAAAATGCACAAGAGCAGGTTTCAGCGAAAAGGGTATCTAGATCTATAAAAATCTTGTTTAGCCTTGTACAGTGGGACTCATTCGCTATTAGTGATGAATCAATCCACTTCTACTTTTTGGGAAGTTTTAGATTGGATCTTGTGCCTCTCAGTTTTCTTTGTTCTTTCTAATCAGTTTATGGATCTGAAACTACAAAACAATGCCTATAGGTCTTCTCCAAGATTCTCCAAGGCTTGATGACAAATTTGACAACTTTTAGGAACTTGAAAATTTTTCTCCAACTTTGCTTCCTGGAAAATCTATAACCTAGCTCTACAAGTCACACACAAGAGGGAAAAATGTTGTGGGGGTTAGTGAATAGGGGTTTTCCTTGGTCAAGCCCCTTATTGGTAATTAAACCTTGAAATGAAAGCAAATATGAAAGGAGAATGATGAATTGACAAAATAAAATGTTGCAACTTACCAAACCCTTGCAATAAGAGGTTGCAAACATGTAAGTGATGGCTCCAATGGATGTGGTTCTTGAATCTTGCTTGATTTTGATAGATCTTGAATGCAATGTTTTCTTGAATCAAAAATCCCTACACCATAATTGTTAACTTTGAAAAAACAAGATGCAAACAACCTTTGACATGATGAATGACACTTGAAAGATCCTCTAGAATGCTTAATAATCTGCTCTTGAAATTCCTTGAATGCTCTTGTGAATGCTCAAATGCTCTTGTGAACTCTTGAACACTTGTAAAAAAATTTAGGTGTTGAATATGAATGAAAGAACCTTGTATTTATACTTAATTATGAAAAGATTCCTAAAATTACAACACTACAAGCTGGCATCAAATCTAGGAGAATAAAATATCTCCAAAATATTGAATTAAATTTAAATTTTGATCACACAGGACTCATTCACCCAAGGTGGATAATGAGTCCCATCACACATAATGTATAGGACCAAAAATCAAGAGTCTAGAAATGTGTAAAACCTGCATCGGGGCCAAAAAGACCTAGGTGAGACTCATTCACCCAAGGTGGTGAATGAGTCACAAACACTCGGTTTGGGCCACACAAGCCAAGTACACCTGAATTATGATTGGTTACTAACTGGTGTTGGGATTATCCTTAAAAAGATGCAATAAATGAGGCTTGTGGGTGCAAAATATGGCCAATTAAAGCATAAGAAAGCTAAATTGTTAATGACAATCCTAGAGAAATGTGAAAGTGTGTTACAACACTTTACAGCACTCCAAATAAGGAAAGATCAATGTTAATTATGATTAAAATTATGTTTAGGTTGATAAAACCCTAGAAAAGTGTGAAAGTGTGTTACAACACTTCACAACACATTTGCAAGGCACCATTAAATTTCATTGGTTCACAAGGGCCCAAGACTAATATGAATGTGTTACCCACATTAAAGCTCATTAAATCAAGGTAGCATTAAGCCAAAATCCACAAGGAGGACCCAAACAAGTGTGAAAAATGTCAAAGGATCCTTTTTTCAACACTACATTTAGCCCCCACTTTAGTGAGAGGATGAACCTACTTCAAACTCACACTAAAGTAGAAAAACATGCACCAAGAGCTATTCTAATGAACCAATGCTAGCAAGATGAGACAACAACAATCAAGAGGGGTAATCAAGCCCATAGGATCAAGATCCCATGACAAACCAAACATAAGCATGAAGGAACACACATGAAAATGATATATTAAACAACAGTGACAAGGTGAATCATACACTGCCAAAGATGAAAAAGAGAAAAGAAAAGAAAGAAAAGAATCAAATCAAGCTTTGACTATTTGTCCATCCTGATGTGGATCAAATCTAGGTTGTTTGTCTAAAAAAATGCATACTCACTATGAGGTGACAAAACTCCTGGCTGTCCACTAGGTGAGAAGTCCTAATAGGTGAGAAACATACACTCATGGCTAGTATGCACTCACACGCACATGCAAGTGGCTATGGGGAAAAGCATGCCTTGAATTAGGCTTTTCACTCAACCATACCAAAGTTATACCTCCTGATAAATTTAATAAGGTGCCACACAAAAAATATTTTTTTAGCTTCTTAAGGCAAGCAAGACTTTGTATGCTTGGAGCTCATGAACAAACAGGATGGTTCCATAAGCATGCAAGCTGTATTATGCAAGTTGGCCATATAACAACAAATGTAAAATAAAACTTGCAAAGGATTTTCAAAGGAGTATTGTTTAGTTCATGTGAGCTCTTTAACTTAGGAAAAATTGTGCCTAATGTCTCTAAGAGAGGACCAAAAAAAGAATAGAAAATTTGTAACTTAGGGGATGTAGTGTGTCGCATCAAGCCACTAAGAGGAATGTAATATGCTAAGAGAAATCATGCTCCTAAAGGACATCACACCAATGCCATCCACAAAGCAAAAAACATATCATATGAAGTAGGAAGGCTACACTAAGGACCAAGAAAAAGGAAAAATACACAAGAATAATGCCAATGTATGCCCCCACTTTAAAGGAACTACTAAACACCATACTATGAGCAATTACTTTAATGTATCAAATGAAAAATGCTAACAAGAAAGAAGACATGTGAGCCAACTTGGAAAGCCCTATGCCAAGTCATGTGTTTCTGAGTAAAGCTACATCATGCAATAGAAAAAGAAAAGGGAGGGGTTTCCCCCAAAATGAAAACACCAAACAAATAAGGGATCTATGGATTTGGGGTCAGTATGTTCTTTACTGCAATGTTTTTTAAAGAGCTTGGGACTGTCATCATCCCACAAATACACATAGAACTAGAAGAATGACACAAAGAGAGTGAAAATAAAGAAATTTATTTTGGGTCAACATGGAAGAGACATAGGGTGTCT
This sequence comes from Sequoia sempervirens, assembly GCA_007258455.2. Lineage (NCBI taxonomy): Eukaryota > Viridiplantae > Streptophyta > Pinopsida > Cupressales > Cupressaceae > Sequoia > Sequoia sempervirens. Next base: position 100,037 of record VDFB02193535.1, read on the forward strand.
CGACACCTTATGTCATCCCAAAAGGAAAACACAAGAAAAATTAAAAAGAAAAGGTGAAAGAAAAAAGGAAAATCTTTTGGGTCAACATGAAGGAGACATAAATGTCTCGATGGCTTGTGTCATCCCCAAAAGGAAAACACAAGAAAAAGATAAAGATTAAACAAAAAGGAAAAGGAAAAGAAAAAGAAAGACTTTTGGGTCAACATGAAGGAGGCATGAATGTCTCAATGACTTGAATCATCCCCAAAAGGAAAAAACAAGAAAAAGATAAAGATGAAATGAAAAGGTAAAGAAAAGGAAGGCCTTTTGGGTCAACATGAAGGAGACATGAATGTCTCGATCCCTTGCATCATCCCTAAAAGGAAAACACAAGAAAAATAAAAAGATAACAAGCGAAAGTGATGTACGACATAGAGAAGAATGAAGGTACAAATAAAGGAATGCCACAAAGAGAGAGAACATCAAACAAAACATCACGGGAGATCACATTACATACATGCAATCACACAAAAGAAAATAAAAAAGAAATAATCCAAAAGACTAGTAAGGAAAATGTGAGTCAACCTACGAGAAATTCATCCACCTCCCAATCATGTTTTGTGCATACCAAAGTTTGGCAACTAGCCAAAGGGATAAGAGAAAGTGCCAAACTAGAAGAAGCACCAAGTTCAACACTCTTTATAGGAAGAGAAAAAAAATGTATTCAATTCATTATGCACCTCCTCATCGATTTTAGCAATCTTGTCATTGTCATCCAAGTTAACCACAATAGGAGGATGAATGATAATGTCCATTGAAGAGTTCAACTCTTGTTGTCATTGTTGTATTGTGTCACTTTGTTTTAGTTGGGTAGGATAGTCATCATGCATTGCTTCAATCAAGTTCGGATTTTGATTTTCTTTGTTTAACTCTTCATGTAACTTGTGAGCAAGGGCACAACATCTTTGCCTACACTCCCTAGCACCTTGGTTTCTTTTGGTTTTGTTTTCAAGTCGCGTTTGTGTAGGAGTGGGTTGATCAACCATAGATTGCTTTTCTTCCCTAAGGGAGGGAACAGAAGGAACCACAAGAGGTTGTTCAACCACTTTCTCTTTTTCTTTGTAAATTTGTTTTATTCTAGGAGGTGTGATGGGGTTGTTTACATTGAATCTTGGTCTTTTGGATGATCTAAGTGAAGTTTCTATTTTTGGTTGGTCTAGGTTGTTTTGCTCTTGTTTAGGTTAAAGCATGTTTTTGTCATGGGAGGTCTAGGGGTGGATGGGGACATGTTTCAGAGAGATAATTATACTATCTTCTTTACCTTGAACTTTTGATAGGACAAGAAAAAAAGTCTTCCCTTGGCTTGATAGGTTCCATGGGCTCAGGCCAAAAGGCATCTAGGGGAAAGTTTCCTTTAGATGGAAAAGGGTTAAACCCACTATGGTGGATAGTGAATATCTCATTGTCAAATGGAAATTTTAAGCATTTATGCACAATCGAAGGGGAAACTTTCATGGAGTGAAGCCATAGGTGGCCTAGCTTCACATGAAATTGGTTTGACTGTGGGATGATGGAGAATATGACATCTAATTTTTTTATCCTATTTGCAATTGTAGGGTGATCCATCCTATTGTAGAGCATGCAAAGCCATTGTGTGTCTTGATCCATGCTTTTGGTCTATCATATTCATCTTGATAGAGTTCATGCAAAAGTATAAATTCCTTGGTGATCACATTCTCTCCATAGGTGGGATATATTAGTATCCCATTAGTGGGTTTGTCATAGATATGACTGAGTATGTAGAGAGGACCATCAGGCAAATGTTTAAGTATATCCTTAGAGGAGAAATCAATATCAAGACGACCCTTAGGTCGACCCTTACAAGGGATGACGTCTATCACCCCTATCATTTCATCCATAGGATTGATATTGATAGAACTATTTAAAACAAAAGTATTGTTTTCATCATCTATATCAACATTCATCACATCATTGTTTGTAGTTTCACTGGATTTGACAAATGAAATATTGTGTTTGGGCATTGGACTTGTGAAAATTTACAAGTTTTGCTTCAAAGGAGCAACAAACTTATTGCCTTGATTGCTAACACCTCCAATGGATATATGGTCATAATAAATGAGGTCTTGCACAAGATGTTTAAGATGCTTGCAACATTTCGTGACATGTCAATTTTGTTGGTGATAGTGGAAATAAGCATTGGGTTTGAAGCTCGAGGGTAAAGGCTTATTAAGGTTGAGGGTTTTGATGGGTGGAAAGTTAATCATTTGTTGTTCTAGGAGTTGGGACATTGTGTTATGAAAGGTATCCAGTAAGGGAGTGGTTGAGGGAAGATGCTTGCCAAAGATTTGAACTATGTTTTTCGTAAGGTCAAGGCCATTGTCCCTTTCAAGTATCTAATGAATGTTTTCTATTGTAGGAATTGCAGTAGTTGAAATGTTTTCAAGGCTTATTTGATGTTGTAAGTTTACTAGATCCTCATGAATATGAATTATGTTTTCTTGTGGGATGCTATCATTCCTTGTTTCAACTTGCATACAATCTGAAGGCAAAGAGTTGCTAGGGGTGTTATCCATGCCTAGTGTACTAGTGTCAATATTAGGAGTGGAAGCTCTAGATAACCCAAGATCCACAATGATTGTGCTATCACGAGACGACATGAGTCTCAGACTTCTTCTCACTAAGTTATTAGCAATAGGACACCAAACACTCATGCAAAGGCTACTAAATGCAAGGTGAATGAAAATGCAATGTAAGCTAACAAGAATGAATTACTTATAATTGAAATTATGGAAAGTAAAACTATTAAAGTGTAGAAACAAGCAAAAACTCAAAAACTGAACTATAAATGCCAATAAATGTAGTGAAAAATATGCAATGGGACTAATTCTCCCAAGGTGGTGAATGAGTCCAAGTTCTATTTTTTTGAAAAATTTCAAAAATTTTGAATTGAATTTTATGATTTTTATATTTTCTGATGCAAATATGAGATGTAAACACAAAATTGTCAATAATTTTCAATGAAATTAGATGCAACAATGCAAGCTAAATGAGCTTTTCACTAATGCAAATTTTAAAACCCTATAATGCCAATTGAACAATGCAAAACCTAATGCAATGTTAATGCAAGCTAAATCTAGGATGTAAATGCACTCCAAATCAGAAACATGATGCTCTATATGTGGGCTCACCAAAATGAAATGAAGAAAAATAGGTGGGTGCTTTCTTTTGCTTCTAGGGTTTTAGACCTAAAAGGAGAAAGACCAATTTTTCAACCTTTCACTCAAGAATAAACCCTTGAGATTTCAATGCAAAGGAGATTAAAATATGACAAAGGGAAGATTATAGGGATTGAATAATGTCTAATGAGGGGTTCACCACCAAGTCTAAACTTGGAAAAGAAAATGTTTGAAAAGAAAATGTGATATGTAAACAAATGCTAAATGACCTAGAAAGGTAAGCAAACTGTAATGAAAAGCTATGAAATTAGAAATGTGCACCTGGGAAACTGAAGGAGGTAGAATGAAGGTATGGAATCCTTAAAAAACCTATTGTTGAAGTTGACTGGGACTCATATGCTAGGATGGGTGAATCAGTCCAATTTTTTGGAAAATGCACAAGAGTAGGTTTCAGCCAAAAGGGTATCCAGATCTGCAAAAATCTTGTTCAGGCTTGTACAATGGGACTCATTCACCAATAGTAGTAAATTAGTCCACTTCTACTTTTTAGAGAGTTCTAGACTAGATCATGTGCCTCTTAGTCTAATTTGTTCTTGTTGATTAGTTTCCAGAACCAAAATTGCAAAACACCCCTTGTAGGTCTTCTCCAAGCTTCTCAAAGGCTTGATGACAACTTTGAAAACTTTTAGGAACTTGATAACTTTTCTCCACCTTTTCTTCTTGAAAAATATATAACCTAGCTCTACAAATCACACACAAGAAGAGGGAAAAATGTTATGAGGGGTAGTGAATAGGGGTTTGTCTTGGTTAAACCCCTTGTTGGTAATTAAACCTTGAAATGAAAGCAAATATGAAAGGAGAATGATGAATGAACAAAATAAAATGTTGCAACTCACCAAACCCTTACAATAAGAGGTTGCAAACATGTAAGTGATGGCTCCAATGGATGTGGTTCTTGAATCTTGATTGATGTTGATAGATCTTGAATGCAATGCTTGCTTGAATCACAAAACCCTACACCACAATTGTTAGCTCTAAAACAACATGATGCAAACAACCTTTGGCATGATGAATGACACTTGAAAGATGATCTAGAATGCTTGATAATTTGATCATGAAATGCCTTGAACTCTCTTGTGAATGCTCAAATGCTCTTGTGAACTCTTGAATGCTTGTAAAAAAATTTAGGTGTTGAATATGAGTGAAAGAACCTTGTAATTATACTTAATTATGCAAGAATTCCTAAAATTACAACACTACAAGCTGACATCAGATCTAGGAGAATAAAATCCTACTAAAAATTTGAATTAAATTTGAATTTTGGTCACACGGGACTCATTCGCCCAAGGTGGCGAATGAGTCCCATCACACATAATGTATAGGACCAAAATGAAAAGTGTCTAAAAATGTGTGAAATCTGCATTGGGGCCAAAAATACCTAGGTGGGACTCATTCCCCCCAGGTGGTGAATGAATCCTAAACACTAAGTTTGGGCCACATAAGCTAGGAACACCTAAATTATGATTGGTTATTGATTGGTTTTGGGATTATCCTCAAAAAGATACAATAAATGAGGTGTGTAGATGCAAAATAGGGCCAATTAAAGCATAAGAAATCCAAATTATTAATGAAAATCCTAGAGAAATTTGAAAGTGTGTTAGAACACTTTACAACACTCCAAATAAGGAAATATCAATGTTAATTATGATTAAAATTATGTTTAGGTTGATAAAACCCTAGAAAAGTGTGAAAGTGTGTTACAACACTTCACAACACTTTTTCAAGGAACCATTAAATTCCATTAGTTCATAAGGGCCCAAGACCTAATGTGAATGTGTTACCCACATTACACTAAATCAAGGTAGCATTAAGCCAAAATTCACAAGGAGGACCCAAACGATTGCGAAAATTTTCAAAGGATCCTTTTTTCGACACTACAGTGAAGTAGAATGAATATTGCATAATGCTTCATCATAGTTAGAAAATTACACATGGTATTGGTAACATGTATCATGAATTTTAAGAGGAACACAATAAAATGGCTTACAAGATTGAAATTCCCTTTGGGAGATAAATTAAAATTTAGATACATACATTTTGAAAAAAAATGTACAATGTTGTTTGGTTGTGTGCTAAGAACACCTTTGAATCTATTTTGTAAAAATTTAAAGAAACAAAAAACCTCATGCATTCAACTTCATATTATAAAACATTAATGAAAAAAAAAAAAACTAGAAAATCCATAAAACTATTATTCAAATAAAGACCTACAAAATTACATAACCTTCAAGTTAGAGAATAGAGAGCAAAGGTGAACAAAAAACCAAGAAAATATAAATGAAAGAGATACCCACTATAGAATTAATATCCAATTCATTTCCTTAGTGAAGAAATTAAACCTCACCTAGGTCAAATACTACTCTACAACAACTTGGAAGAGCAATGGTGAACAATACAACGTTAGTGAACATTTCATTATGTGAAACCTACAAAAATATTATATGAGGAAGCATTCAATATAGCTAAATGAAAAGTAAAGAAATATAGAGCACAACATTAAATGAGGAAGAATTCAGTTACATAGTTACATTAATAGACATCATTATGAAGAGGAGAAGCGACTAAAAACCTACCATTACCAACCATTCCTTTCATGAAAGACTAGTGGAATATAAATTAGAGTCAAAAATGTTTTTTGTGGTTATTGAAATAAACACTCAAGAAAAAAAGTGTTGGAAGTGAGGTATTAGTAAGTAAGAAAAGAGAGGTTCTAAAGCATTCAATGCATAAATGCTTCAAATTTTGACATCTGTAACAACTAAATCAAAAGGGACACATAGTTAATATGGCTACCCAAGAGGAAAATAAAAAAATAGCACACATTAAATGTGATGAAGTGGATACATATAGTGGGGCTCTACTTGTTTTCTTTCCAACATGGAAAACACGTATAACTTCAAGCTACAATATAATGATCGGTGGTGGTCCTGGCCCACCATTAGTTACTCATCCTAATGGAAAACTATTTTACCTACTCCACCTATCAATGGTGTACACATGATAGTTTGCATCCACATTAGTGAAATAAATTTTAATGGGTCCACCGTGGATTTTTTGAGCTAATGGGTTTCTGTTTAATAATTTTCCATGCATGTGTGGCACTCCATGTGGACCTCTAGAGAAAGCTAGCTCCACTATGGACTCCTCTCCCTTATAGATTTGTTTTAAGTTGTAAATAAGTAAAAAAAAATCTTACAAATAATTTTAAGTATTAATTAATAAAATTTGTAAATGTGAGATTCTTATGTTTATATCATTTTTATTTACTTTTGTATTTATTGGTAAATGGTGTAACTTTATATAAAATTAGGTTGTTAGTCTTATGTTATTTATTGATCTATTACATATTTTTATATACTTATAACTTCTACTTTTGATACATATCCATATACATTAGCCCTATCTATTTATTTAGTACACCTATGCACATATGTATTTTAAGACAAGATTGTGATTATAGTCACAAAATCATCTTGTCCAATTTCAAATTTGGTAGAATCTTTCCTTTATCCTTTTTGTCTAAGGCAACCTAAACAAAAATTTGAGTGATGTGTGGCTATGTCCTTATATTTAAATACATAGACATTGTTGATTGCATTTGTTTTGAACATCCATTTCTAATTTGAATCATTATATTTGATTATCATTCTCTTTACACACTTGAATTGGTGAATTTAAAAAAGGAATATAGTTATACAAAAGTATTTGTAGTACCATATACATGATTAAAGATTATCCTTTTTTATCATTCATACATATTCTTGTTACTTAGGCTCCAAAATCCTAAAATATATATTTGAGTTTTTGTATGTGTTGGATAAAAAATTGATTTTGGTTTAGCTATATACCAAACTAAATTGGATATAAATTAAAAATGGATATCCATTAACAATGGATATTATTTATAGAAAAATAGATATCCAATTTGTAGTTTCTAATTCTCTTAACAAATTATATGTTGTGATTCATGGGTTTGTCAAAACATAATGATGGGAAGAATAGATAATAATGGATATCAAATATTTCAAAGCCATGTTAGAACAAAACTTTTCAAACCTAAAATTAAATTGTATATTGATGTACTTATACCCAGTTTTTCAATCAAATGGTGCACACATAAGGGTATCACTGATATTATTTGAAATCATTGATGGATGATTTCCCAAAATAAATCTTGATTACATACCTTCATATTTCCTCTATAAAATATATGTGGAGTTTATATTAGGTTACCTTGTAAACTATTTTTATTTTAGATATTGTAGGGAGTAGGTAAGGAATGCTTCAAGTCATACCTAGGGTACTGCAACATGTGAAAGTTCCATTTGTTTCCCCTCCTCATATCCCATCTCCACCTCTAATTTAGCACACAATTATTATTGTAGATGAAAGGAATTAGAGCCTCTCTATTGTACACTCTTTGATTGAGCTATTGATTACATGGATTTCTTAACTTACATAATCACATGATGTAGTGTCAAAAAATGTCACCGTGTACATTTTCACACTTGATTTAGGAATAATTAATGATAAATTGGACTTGATATCACCTTGATCTAGTGTTGTGAGGTGTTTTACACATCCACATTAGGCCCTGGGCCCTTTTTTAAAGCTAAATTAACTTAACTCAACCTTAATTTAATGTTGTAAAGTGTATTTAATTACACCTTCACATTAAATTTATTAGGGTTGTAAATAAAATGGACCTAATCTAGTGTTGCAATTTTTTTTACACATTCACATGGGATTTAGGGCCCTTTGAAGCTAAATAGACCTATTTTTTTTCCTTAATTTAGTGTTGTAAAGTGTATTTATTTACACTTTCACATTGGATTTTGGGCCCTCTTGCATTTTTGACCTTAATATAAGCATTAATATGCCCCTATGATCCCATATTATGCATCCCAAGGAATATTTCAATAAAAAACCTAACAATATCAACAAATAAGCTTAATTAAATTCATACTTCCCAACACTTTAGCTGTCAAAATGAACAAGCTTTCAAATCCTTATTTCATCACGTATTCATGATATCAATCCAAGCAAGAAAGAGTTAATCATGCCAAGACTTCACAAGAGAATCAAAAGAGCATTCAAGATCATTTGTAAGGAATTCAAGGGTAGAATTCTTCATCAATTGCTACAACGATTCAAGATCTATCATCATGTCAAGGGTAGAAAGTATCAAGCATGTTATTGAGCTAGTGTTGTGATGTAGCATTGAAGATTCAAGATCAAGCATTGTTCTACACCTATTTTCAAGATCAAGATCTACATCCTTCATGGCCATTTCATGTTGAGTTGTAGATTTATAAAGCATAATTTACAAGGAATCATTCAAGGTATCATTATTCATGTTTCATATTTCATGTCCTTTTTTCATTGTTTCATCATTTGGTTTATTTACCTAAAAGGGGTTTGACCAAGGCAAACCCCCATTCACTAACAATCAACAAGTTGTTTCCTCTTTACATGTGTGATTGTAGATCTAAGATTCTTGGAGCTTGAAAGATAATTGAATATTACGTTACAAGCTTGTTGGATTTGTCTCTCCATTTACAAGGTCATCTATAGCCCCAAAATCAGAGTTTTGGATCCAAAAACCTAGAGAAGTAGATTGAGCAGACTGGGAAGAGAAAATTCATACCTTGAAGTTCAAAAAAATCCAAACTAGACTCAATCGCCACAAGTGGCTAATGAGTCACATTGTAGGTATTTTTTTAGAAATTCTTGTAGATTCAGATACCCTTTTGTTTGAAACCTACTTCTATACTAAAATCCAAAACTAGGACCGATTCGCCCATAATGGAAAATGAGTCCCACTAGGTCAAAAATTCAAAATTTCTAGCATTCTAGGACTCCTAGTCATCTTCAAGTTTCCAGGTGCACACCTTCCTTTCTGCAGTTTTCTATTTCATTTCATTCACTTTTCTAGGTCATTTAGTGTTACTTTGCATTCAATTAGGGTTTTGCATTGCATTTTGTATTTAATTGTCTTTTCCAAGTCTAAACTTGGTGTTGATCCCCTTATTAGTCATATTCAGCCAATAGGATAGCAAGCTCTTGCAAAATCTCTTTCTCCTTTGCATTGAGATCTCAAAGGTTTGTTTTTGAGTGAAAGTGAAAATTGTCTTTTTAGGTCCTAAACTCTAAGAGGGAAGGAGTTTTTTTGTTCCACCTTTCATTTTGGTGAACTTGCATTTAGAGAATATAATTCTAATTTAGAGTGCATTATCATCCTATATTTCGCTTGCATCAGCATTACAATAAGATTTGCAATAATTAGTTTGCTTTCTAGGGTTTCAAATTTTACATTAGTGAAAGCTCATATAGCTTGCATTTTTGCACCTCATTTCACTAAAAATCAAACAAAATTTGCATTTACACTTAGGATCTAGATCATATAGCAAAAAAAACACAAAAATCAACTAATTTTTTTTGAAAATTTTGAAAAAAATCCATATTGGGACTCATTCACCACCTTGGGTGAATCAATCCCAATGCAAAATTTGAACTACATTTTATAGAGTTAAATTCCCTATTTTTGAGCTTTTTTTTGTTGTTAAAACTTTTATGTTTCAATTTGCATACTTTTTGTTATATTCAAGTCAGTAGAAGTAGCATAATTTACATTCATTGCAATTGTGGATAGAATTATTTTCATTCTCAACATTAATTCATAGTTTAATTAGATTAGATTACATTTAGAATTCACTAGAAAATGAAAAAAAAAAAAAAAACATCAAAAGAAACAAACAAAAAATGGTTAATCTTAGAGAAAGCATATCATTCAAACCATTTAGTAGTGATGACTTTGAAATGTTATATGAAGCCCTTGATGACTTCATCTCTCCTAGATCATCCACTAAAGGTTTGATAAAAGAGGATGCAAGAAATGATAATCATGACAATCATAATTGTTCTTCTCCTGATACCTCTCCTCTTCTAGTGACGAAGGTATCTTGATGATAGAAGATACAATCATTGAGAATCATGAAAGTATTGTTTGTATTCCCCCTTTGAAATATATTATGACACACAAAGCTGAGATCATTTCCACTACTTTACCTAGTCTCCATTCATCTCTCAACACCTCCCCTACTTGTGAGAATGCTTTAGTAAATAAGGATAGAATCATTAGTGATCATGAGAAACACATTTGTGTGGAGGTTATGTTGATATTAAGAGATCCAATAATTGAGAGCTATGAAAATCCTACCTCTCCTACTTGGGGATACATTATAGGACATGGGGATATAATTGTAGATAATCATGACAATCAAACCTTTCCTTCTCCTAATATCTCTTCTAGACATGAAGAATATAGTTTAGTGTTAGAAGATATCCTTATTGAGACTCATGAGAATCTTATCCCTCACTTTCTTGATGCCCCTACGATTTTAGAAGAACTATTTGAAAAAAAAAGTCCAATCATTGGTAACCATGAAAATAACAGTTATCCTTCTCTTGATGCCTCTCATATGTGTGATGAAGCTACTTTACAAAATATAACCATGAAATGTGATGAACCTATTGTTTGTCACTTTCCTAAAATCTCTCCTACTAGGGTAAATATTATGGCACAAGAGAATGAGACCTTAGAGAAAAAGGATGAAATCATGGACAACAATCAAATTTCCCACTCTCCTAATACCTCTCCTATTGGTGAAGAAGATATTATGGTGTTACAAGATCCAATCGATGAGAATCATGAGGGAAACATTATTGAACAAGAAAATACCATCATTGACACACAAGAAAATCTAACCATCGATACCACCCTTACTTGTGACGAAGTTATTTTAGAAGAATCCACCTTTGAATGTCATGAACATCTAGTTTTTTGCTCTCCTAAAAACTCTCCTGCTAGGGAAGGTATCATGGTTCAAGAAAATGACAAAATTGGCACACCTCTTTCAAACAATAGTAATTTGGATTCCTTAGATGAATAGGATGAAGTGAAATTAGACTCCTCTTCACTAAGAGATCATGAAACAAAGGATAAGTCCTTTGACATTATGCACATTAGAAAACCCTAGACACCAATCATAGAAAAACAAAAGCAAATTGAAGAAGCCACAAAGCTATTTGAAGATGCTTCAGAAACCTCTAATTTCATACCCATATTCATGGGATAATGCAATGATCATAACAAAAAATCCTAAAAATGGAAAATAGAAACTGGTAATGGCAATACAAAATTCAAAAACATTCACTTCAACCACTTTAGAAGAAACAATAACATACATGACAAACTTTGATGAGGTTGAACAACCACCAAATTCGAAAGAACTAAAAAAGATTTATAGAAGAGGTTTTGAACTTATGAAACAACTTGGGAAATTATGTGGTGCTATAGAACAAGGCATCCATGTCCCTATAGAGCCTACAATGCAAGAAATGACTAATGTTCTTGGTCATTGTCTCTCGAAAGAAAAGCCTTCATTCAATGTCAACACTATTACAAAAGATTCTTCCAAGATGTAACTTTAACTTTGATGCATCCAAAATTAATAGATATTTCATTAAATATGTATCAAGTTGACACCGTGTTTACTCATCATAGTAAATAACCTTAGTTGCAGCTCCTTGCCATGCAATAGTTGTAGGATCATAGAAAACTCACTATTGTATGTTTTACATTCATCACACTTGTTATTCCATTTTTGCAATGAGAAACATATCATCATCCACTTAGAGCTTACCCTTGTCTTGCACTAAGGAAAGGAGGTTAGAAAGCTTTATCCCCATATGCCACTTGTTTTTTTCTCTTTTGGCTAGTTAACCATCTTTCATGTATATATAAGAGGAAGCTTGGGAGGTGGATGACATGCCTTAAGTTGGCTCGCATGTGACATACTTATCCATAATGTAGTTCGATTTGGAAACATATGACTTGGAATACAGATTTCCAAGGTAGCTCTCATGTCCTTTATATTGTTACCATTTATCATTGGCTAGTTTAAAGAAATTGCTCACAGTAATGGTGTAGGAACTGCTTTAAAGTGGGGGCATACATAGATGATATCTTTTGGAAAAATTTCATGGTGTGATTTTTCTTTTTTCTTGTGATGTGTCCTCTTCTTGGTGGTGTCATTGGGTTTTATGCCACCCAAGAGTGTACGATCTACTAACATGGCATGGTGTGAACAAGGCATCCCATGGGCGATGATCTAACACTTTTGACTAGTCCTCTCTTGGAGACATTAGGCAAAATGCTCCCTAAGAGGAAGACCATTGCATGAATAAAGAAAAATCCCCTTTAAAATTTAAAAGTATTTACAAAAATAATTACATTGTGGTTTCCTACCAAAGTTATCACGAGGATAACTTTGGTATGGTTAGTATGATGGGAAGATGACACACTTGCATGACTTTTTCATTATACGGTGGGAAGCCGACACACTGGCATGACTTTCTCACTAAACCACTTCTTTGGGAAAAATCACCCCATGGACGACCTAATGTTCCATAGCCCCTGAGTGAGCGCATCTTTTTTGAAGCTTGATCCACCTCATTTTTATGTTTACTCATTTTTCTTTCTTTTAGTTATTGACATTGAATGTTTGTGTATCTTTTTTTGCTACATATTATACACCTTGCGTGTGTCCTTTTGTGATTATGTTGGTTTGACTTAGGATCTTGGATCCTAGGGGCTTGACCGCTCCCTTGATCTTTGTTATCCTAAACCATCCACGTTAGTACACTTGGACCCCTCTTGAATGTCTACTTTAGTGTGAGTTTGAAGCAAGTTAATCCTCTCATTAAAGTGGAGGCTAAATGTAGTGTCAAAAAATGTTGTCGTGTACGTTTTCACACTTGATTTGGGAAAATTAATGATAAATTGGACTTGATATCACCTTGATCTAGTGTTGTGAGGTGTTTTACACATCCACATTAGGTCTTGGGCCCTTTTTAAGCAAAATTAAATTAACTCTACCTTAATTTAATGTTGTAAAGTGTATCTATTTACACCTTCACATTAGATTTAGGAGGCTTGTAAATAAAATAGACCTAATCTAGTGTTGTAATATGTTTTACACATTCACATGGGATTTAGGGCTCTTTTAAGCTAAATAGACCCAGTTTTTCCTTAATTTAGTGTTGTAAAGTGTATTTATTTACACTTTCACATTGGATTTTGGGCCCTCTTGCATTTTTGACCTTAATATCATCATTAATAGGCCCCTATGATCCCATATTATGTATCCCAAGGCATATTTCAATCAAAAACCCGACAATATCAATAAATAAGCTTAATTTTCACACTCCTTGACACTTTCGCTGTCAAAATAGGCCTTGTGGGACCCATTCACCACTTTAGGTGAATGAGTCCCATCCAAGTGGGACCCATTTTCCACAAATGACGAATGAGTCCCATTTAGCCTATTTTTGGGGTTTTAAGCAAGAAAATTTGGATTTAAGTTCAAATTTCTTCTATGTTTTCCTTTGGGATCAAATAAACAACCATTTGAGTGGATTGCATATTTAAACAATCTTTCAAATAATTATTTCATCAAGCATTCAAGATATCAAGTCAAGCAAGCAAGATTTAATCCTTCCAAGACTTCACAAGAGCACCAAGAGAGCATTCAAGATCATTTCTAAGGAATTCAAGGGAAAAATTCTTTATCAATTATTGTAGCAATTCAAGATCTATCATCATGTCAAGGGTAGAAAGTATCAAGCATGTTATTGAGCTAGTGTTCTGATGTAGCATTAAAGATCCAAGATCAAGAATTTTTATAAACCTATTGTCAAGATCAAGATCTACATCCTTCATGGCCATTTCATGTTGAGTTGTAGATTTATAAAGCATCATTTACAAGACACATTCAAGGTATCATTGTTCATGTTTCATTTTTCATGTCCTTGTTTCATTGTTTCATCATTTGGTTTAATTACCTAAAATGGGTTTGACCAAGGAAAAACCCCATTCACTAACAATCAACAAGTTTTCTCCTTTTTAAATGTTGTGGACAATGATTTTGGATTGCCCACAGTGCTTTAGCTCCTTCTCTATGTTTTTCACCTAAAAGGAGAAAGGGATGGGGTCCAAAATGAAAATTTCTACAGTCAAGATTAATGTAAATGAGATGTAATATGCATAATTATTATGTAATAATGCACTAATCTAAAAATGAAATGATTTAATAATGCAAAACCTAAGAAATGTGAAGTGCTAGAAAACACAATGTGGTATGCAAAAACACCTAAAAATGCAAGTAAATGATGAAATAACTAAAAAAATTGGAGAGGTGCACTTGGAACTTGAAATCTAATGTGGAGATATTCTAGAATCCTAAAAATTTGACTGAAATGTTGACTGGGACACTTACGCCAAGTTGGGCGACTTAGTCCCAGTTTTAGGAAAAATTTGTTGGAACTAGAATCTGCCAAATGGTATCCAAAAATGTAGAAACCACTTTTCAGGCCTGGTAATGGGACTAATCCACCAGTAGTGGTGACTTAGTCCACCTGTAGATTTCAAGAATCTTGAGACATGATCTTGTAGCCTCAAGTCTGCACTTGCTTTTCTAACAGGTGTCTGCACTTGATTATGCAAAAAACAGGGTAAAAAGTGTCTCCAAGCTTGAATTAGGGTTATGTTGACTTGAGTGACTTTGATGACTTCTTGAAAACTTTTCAACACCTATTTCTTTGACAAATTTTCCTACAAAGTCTGCAAACACACATGCAAAGAGTGAAAAATGGTTAAGGGTTAGAGTATAGGGGTTTGCCCTAGTCAAACCCCACTTTGGTAATAAAACCCTAGATAATGAAATGAAATGGAAAGAGAATGATAAATAAGCAACATGCAATGTCATAAACTTACCAACCTCTTGATGTAGAAATATGAAGATATACAATGAAGTGCTCCAATGGATGACTTGATTGTGCTTAGAGTGCTTAAATGCTTGAGAATGATTAAGTTAATTGCTTGAGAGAATGCTTGAATGAATAGATGAATAGGAGATTAGAAGATGAAAAATGAGGGGAAAAACCCTTATTTATACTTTCTTTTTACTAAATTTCCCAAAAATAACATATTATAGGCCAACCTCAAGGGTTAGAGGACAAAAAACTGTTAGAAATTTAAAATAATTTTGAGTTTTGTGTCAAAAAGGACTAAGTCACCCCTATTGGTGGCTTATTACCACTTAATAAAATTAAGTGGGTGTTGGGAATTACAAGGCATTAAATGCTTTCTAATAGGAATATCCTAAAAAACACACTTAAGGGGGGGCAAAAAGTGCATTAAAGGGTCATTTAGACATGAGAAAGGGTTCAAGAATTAGTGATGAAAAATCTAGAAAACCATGAAAGTGGGTTACAACACTTTGAAATAAGGCTTGGTAAGTAATAAAAAGGGATTACTTAAGTGAATTATGATGAAACGGTCCTAGAAAAGTGTGATAGTGAGTTACAACACTTCACGGTTACAAGACATCCTAAAAGTCTTAATGATTCACAAGGCTCTAAGACCTAATGTGAATGTGTTGGCCACATTTCAACATTAAATCTAGGAAAAGTCAATCCAAAGTCCATAAGAGAGACTCAAGTGAGCATAAAAATGTCAACTATACCTTTTTTGTTGACACATTAAGCCCCCACTTTAGTGAGAGGATGATCCTCTCACTAAAGTAGCCCAACATGCACATCAAGATGGATCCTAATACACACGTTGGTAAGATGGGACAAAAACAATCAAGAGAGATGATCAAGCCCCCAGGATCACAATCCCATGGCAAACCAAACATAAGCACAAAGGACCACACATGAAAATGATGAAAGGAAATGAAAGTTTTGATCATTTTTCCAGTTCGTTGTGGATAATATCTAGGCCATTTGTAAGAAATGTGTACTCACTCTGGGGCGATGGAACTCATGGTTGTCTGTCGGGTGATAAATCCCAATTATAATCACTCTAGGGCCATGAAACTTCTAGTTGTCTATGGGGTGAGAAATCCACAAAATACTCAATCTGGGGCCACAAAACTTCTAGTTGTTTGCGGGGTGAAAATCCCAAAAGGTGGCTATGG
>VDFB02193535.1:116415-191098 GCA_007258455.2 Sequoia sempervirens
CCCTCTCTCTCTCTCAACCTCCTTCCCATCTTTACCTTCTATCTCTCTCTCCTCTCTACCTCCCTTCCCCTCTCTCTCACCTCTCTACCTCCTACCCTCTCTCTCACCTATCTATCTCTCTACACTCTAACTACCTCTCCCTTTGTCCCCTCTCCCTTGCTCTCTACCTCTCCCTCCCTCCATCACTCTCTCTCTCTCGCTCTCTTCTCGCTTTCTCTCCCTCTCTCTATTCCTCCCTCCCTATATTGCTCCCTCTCTTCCTCTCCCTCCCTCCCTCTCATTGTTTAGCATATAAATTTTAGAGTTTAGGGCTTAAGTTTTAGGGTTTAGGGTTCATGATGAAGGGTTGATCCTGTCTATCTACCTCTCTATCACCTCTCTCTTTCCTCTCCAACTCTCTCTCCCTCCCTCCATACCCTTGTCCCTCCCTCTCTTCTCTCTTTATCTCTCACCTCTCTACCTCTGTCCTCTCTCTCCTAACTACCTCTCCCTCCTTCCCTCTCTCACTCTCTCTCTTCCTCTCTATCTCCCTTTCTCTCCCTCTCTTTACATTATTCATGGTTTAGGGTCTATGATGAAGGGTTTAGAGATTAAATTTATATTGATAAGTTTTAGTGTTAAATTATCAATGTTAGATTTTAGGGTTTAACGAATAGTGTTTAGGGTTTAGGGATTAAATTTACTTTTCAAGGTTTTAGTTTTTAAAAATATTAATTTTAGGTTTTAGGGATTAGGGTTTATGGCCTAAGGTTTAGATTTTAGGGTTTATGATGGAGGGTCGAATCTTGAGGGTTTATGGGTTAAATTGAGTTTTAAATGTGTTAGTGTTAGCAATTATTAATGTTAGATTTTAGGGTTTAAGGTTTAGGGCCTAGGTTTTAGAGTTTAGATCCTATGGTTTGAGGTATTTGGATTAGGACTTAGGGTTTATGATTGATGAGGGAGGGTTTGGTGTGGCACCTAATTTTCTCTCACAATCTCTTCTCTTTATGTCTTGTCTCTATCTTTATCCCCTCACTACCTCTCTCTCACTCCTTCCTTATGTCTCTCTTTCTATCACTCCTTTGTATCTACTTCTACCTACCTACCTCTCTCTCTCTCTTTGCATCTCCATCTATCTCTCTTTGTGTGTGTGTGTTTCTCTCCCTCGTTCCCTTCCTTACCCCTTATATCTCTATCTCTATCTCTTTTATCTGATTGGCATTGTCTCTTCCTATTGGAATTAGAATCCACATAATTTATAATGCGAGCATATTATAATGCGCTCATGTTTTAAGGAGACACAAGAAAATGTAAAAAATTATTTGGATCCATCTCTCTCTACCTCCATCCCCTATTTTCCTCATAATTTATCTCTCTCCACATCTCTACCTCCCTCCCCTCTCTACCTCATACTTTCTTTCTCTCTCACCTCTCTACCTCCCTCCCCTCTTTACCACTATCCTCTCTCTCTTTCTCTCCTTCCATGTCTACTTTGATCTCTCTCTTTCTCTCTCTCACGCTCCCACCTTCCCTCTCTACCTATCCCTCCCTCCCTCTCCCCTTCTCTCTCTATCCCTCTACTCTCTCCTTCCCTTTATACTTCTCTCTATATCATATATCCCTCTCTACCTCTCCCTCTCTCCCTCCCCCCACCTCTCTCTCTCTCTACCCCCTCTCTACTCCTCTCTATCTCCTCTCTCTACCTCCCTCCCACTTTGACTCCAACCATGTATTCCTTATTCTTTAAAAAGAAGCTATTTCATTTTAATTATTTTCTTCTTACTAGCTTATATTTTTCTCATCTACTTATGCTCAATACTTAAATTTTTACTTATTCTATAAATTTACAACCTTGCTTATTGGTAAAAAAAATTTGCATTCATTTTTAGTCTCTATGTTGTGAATGCATTAATATTGTTTGTAGGAATATTGGTTTTCTATATTACTATTAACCCTTGTAGGATTGTATCATAGCTTCTTGTATTGTTGACTCCTTATCTTATTTGTTTCTTGATGGGGAAACAATTCTTCTCCTCTTTAAATACAACATTATTCTTTATCATTTTTATTTCTATATTATAATGTTGGAGAACTTTATTGTGTGTTATTTCTTCTCTTCTCTAAAGAAGTATTATATATATATCTCTCTCTCACACACACACACATCTTTTCTCAAGAAATCTCTCTTATAGAATTACTTTTCTCTTCTTACAATCAATTTGAAGAGCTTATTTTTAATTATATATTTAAATCTCTTTGGAATTCATTATTGCTCATTTTTATTGACACTCTTGGGTCTTGTATCACTCATATTCCTTCTTGCATGCACACACAATAATAAATCTCTCTAGGTTTTATTTATTATTATTTTTATTATTCAATCTATCATTTAGTTCATAACATCTATGAACTAAGAATATTTAGGATAATAACACACACTTTATTCTATTGATTTCTTGTTTAATCTAAAAGGATAAAGTACAAGCTTGAATACCTTGGCAGACTCTTATGCAATCATAATATTCTTCTCTTTTCTAGAAAAGTTGATAATTTTACTCTACCATATTAAAAAAACCTTATTAAGTTTTCTATTCTCTGTCCCCCTTTGTTATTTCAATAATTTATTTTAGTTTCTTTATTTTGGTGCATATTCATGGTGTTTGTTTGATTGTTTTGTACAAATTTTATCACTATCTAACTTTATTTATTTTATTACACATAGCATGAATCTTCTGTTGGATTAATGGTGAAACCCACAAGTGCAACAATCCATTAGCAAAGGCAAAAAAATTCCATAAATGAGAGTTACAATGGAAATTTAGTATATTACCACAATAAAAATGAACTATAATATAATACAATGTAATGAAATAATTGTGCTATAAGGGAAAAGATATATTTTTTAAAGTTGTATACCAAGATCATGCTATGTGTCTAAATCCTATAAAATGAGACAAAAAGAAAAAATGTATACCTAAGTAAACTTAAGTGACAAAGTGTGAATAGGTGCTCAAGTATAACTAGCTAGATAACTTATCCTTTTCATACCAAAACTTGCCTTAAGTGCAGCTTAGGGAGGCGCAAAATAATGCATGAACAAAAAAGATGGGTCCTAATAGCCTGGTTTGATGAGGTACTCAAGAAGAAAATGTATCTCTCACAAATAGAGAAAAGGAGAAAAAATCACATGCGAAAAATCCTCTCCACAAGAGAGAAAAACATGAAAAATGTGAAGGAAAGAGGAATCAAGAGGACCCCCAAAGGAAATATTCCTTCACCCCAAGCATTGATCACAATTGAAAAGAATGAGGTAAAAACAAAGGATTAGTTTATATTTTTCAACATGCTCCTCTATATGCCAATACTTTAAGTTCCAGAAACCATCCTAGATGAGTTCTTGTATAAAGTGCATGTGGATATCAATATTCTTAGTTTGTTAATGTTTCACTAGGTTATATGATATATGTATGACACTTGTAGTGTCTTACCAAAGAATAGCAGAACTATCAAGAGGAAATCTAAACTCTATCAACAACTTTTGAAGCCAAAGAACCTCCTAGATAGCTAAAACTATTGCTCAATGCTCAACCTCTATAGATGGTAATGAAATAGTAGATTGATTCTTGTAAGACCATGTAATGGGGCAAAACTAGGGAAAAAGAGAAAACCAAAGCTAGACTTACTAACATCAACATCACCAATACAATACGAGTCAGTGAAGCTAACAATTTGAGAATGTCATGATGTATAATAAATACCAAAATGGATGGTGTCATGTATACATATCAAAAAACATTTTACATCTTTCCATTGAATCTCATTTTGATTATGAAAGAAATGAGACATGATCACCCTCATAATCTAGGTACACAATTTTAGAAGGGTACATGTGAGTTTTGTGCCCATTATCAACTTCAAAACTAGCTTGATGGTGCAAAACTCCAACCATTTGAATAATATAGGAGCATCATATAATCGACCACTCTGGACAATAACCAAAATTTACTAATTTCAAAGATTACACATAAGAATGAACACCTAAACAAAATAATTTGGAGCAAAATTTTTGGTGTAATTTTGATAACAATTTTCACATGTGTGAGAATATTTTAGGGAATTTTAAGGAGAGGGTGAACATAATAAAAACACTAATACTATAAAATGATAATTTACTATTAATATGATAGTTTACTAAGACATTCCTATAGATATATTTTGTTAACATGGGCATGTGCAGGATTATGATGGGCCAAACAGTGGTGATAGATATAAATATCTTTTTATTAACTATTTTCTTAGTTCCAAAATCATTCTCCTTGCACTCATGAATATATGATATAGACTTTGATAACCAACTACATTGCAAACACTTTTCATTTAAATAATATTTTTTATATAAAAAATAAAACCATCATCTTTAACACATAAAAATAAATATAATAAGTTCCTCAATAACTCTAGCAGTTGAATTGCACTAAAATCCTATAGCATTTCATTTGTATGTGAATGCAATGAAGAAAAATAGGTGGGTGCTTTCTTTTTCTTCTAGGGTTTTGGACCTAAAAGGAGAAAGACCATTTTTTCAACCTGTCACTCTAGAACAAACCCTTGAGATTTCAATGCAAATGATATTGAAATCTGACAAAGGGAAGGTTCTAGGGATTGAATAATGTCTAATGAGAGGTTCACCACCAAGTATAAACTTGGAAAAGAAAATTTTTGAAAACACAATGTGATATGCAAACAAATGCCAAATGACCTAGAAAGATAAGCAAACTATAATGAAAATCTATGAAACTAGAAATGTGCACCTGGGAAACTAAAGGAGGAAAAATGAAGGTCTGGAATCCTAAAAAATCTATTTTTGAAGTTGATTAGGACTCATACTCTAGGCTGGGTGAATCAATCCAATTTTTTAGAAAATGCACAAGAGCAGGTTTCAGCGAAAAGGGTATCTAGATCTATAAAAATCTTGTTTAGCCTTGTACAGTGGGACTCATTCGCTATTAGTGATGAATCAATCCACTTCTACTTTTTGGGAAGTTTTAGATTGGATCTTGTGCCTCTCAGTTTTCTTTGTTCTTTCTAATCAGTTTATGGATCTGAAACTACAAAACAATGCCTATAGGTCTTCTCCAAGATTCTCCAAGGCTTGATGACAAATTTGACAACTTTTAGGAACTTGAAAATTTTTCTCCAACTTTGCTTCCTGGAAAATCTATAACCTAGCTCTACAAGTCACACACAAGAGGGAAAAATGTTGTGGGGGTTAGTGAATAGGGGTTTTCCTTGGTCAAGCCCCTTATTGGTAATTAAACCTTGAAATGAAAGCAAATATGAAAGGAGAATGATGAATTGACAAAATAAAATGTTGCAACTTACCAAACCCTTGCAATAAGAGGTTGCAAACATGTAAGTGATGGCTCCAATGGATGTGGTTCTTGAATCTTGCTTGATTTTGATAGATCTTGAATGCAATGTTTTCTTGAATCAAAAATCCCTACACCATAATTGTTAACTTTGAAAAAACAAGATGCAAACAACCTTTGACATGATGAATGACACTTGAAAGATCCTCTAGAATGCTTAATAATCTGCTCTTGAAATTCCTTGAATGCTCTTGTGAATGCTCAAATGCTCTTGTGAACTCTTGAACACTTGTAAAAAAATTTAGGTGTTGAATATGAATGAAAGAACCTTGTATTTATACTTAATTATGAAAAGATTCCTAAAATTACAACACTACAAGCTGGCATCAAATCTAGGAGAATAAAATATCTCCAAAATATTGAATTAAATTTAAATTTTGATCACACAGGACTCATTCACCCAAGGTGGATAATGAGTCCCATCACACATAATGTATAGGACCAAAAATCAAGAGTCTAGAAATGTGTAAAACCTGCATCGGGGCCAAAAAGACCTAGGTGAGACTCATTCACCCAAGGTGGTGAATGAGTCACAAACACTCGGTTTGGGCCACACAAGCCAAGTACACCTGAATTATGATTGGTTACTAACTGGTGTTGGGATTATCCTTAAAAAGATGCAATAAATGAGGCTTGTGGGTGCAAAATATGGCCAATTAAAGCATAAGAAAGCTAAATTGTTAATGACAATCCTAGAGAAATGTGAAAGTGTGTTACAACACTTTACAGCACTCCAAATAAGGAAAGATCAATGTTAATTATGATTAAAATTATGTTTAGGTTGATAAAACCCTAGAAAAGTGTGAAAGTGTGTTACAACACTTCACAACACATTTGCAAGGCACCATTAAATTTCATTGGTTCACAAGGGCCCAAGACTAATATGAATGTGTTACCCACATTAAAGCTCATTAAATCAAGGTAGCATTAAGCCAAAATCCACAAGGAGGACCCAAACAAGTGTGAAAAATGTCAAAGGATCCTTTTTTCAACACTACATTTAGCCCCCACTTTAGTGAGAGGATGAACCTACTTCAAACTCACACTAAAGTAGAAAAACATGCACCAAGAGCTATTCTAATGAACCAATGCTAGCAAGATGAGACAACAACAATCAAGAGGGGTAATCAAGCCCATAGGATCAAGATCCCATGACAAACCAAACATAAGCATGAAGGAACACACATGAAAATGATATATTAAACAACAGTGACAAGGTGAATCATACACTGCCAAAGATGAAAAAGAGAAAAGAAAAGAAAGAAAAGAATCAAATCAAGCTTTGACTATTTGTCCATCCTGATGTGGATCAAATCTAGGTTGTTTGTCTAAAAAAATGCATACTCACTATGAGGTGACAAAACTCCTGGCTGTCCACTAGGTGAGAAGTCCTAATAGGTGAGAAACATACACTCATGGCTAGTATGCACTCACACGCACATGCAAGTGGCTATGGGGAAAAGCATGCCTTGAATTAGGCTTTTCACTCAACCATACCAAAGTTATACCTCCTGATAAATTTAATAAGGTGCCACACAAAAAATATTTTTTTAGCTTCTTAAGGCAAGCAAGACTTTGTATGCTTGGAGCTCATGAACAAACAGGATGGTTCCATAAGCATGCAAGCTGTATTATGCAAGTTGGCCATATAACAACAAATGTAAAATAAAACTTGCAAAGGATTTTCAAAGGAGTATTGTTTAGTTCATGTGAGCTCTTTAACTTAGGAAAAATTGTGCCTAATGTCTCTAAGAGAGGACCAAAAAAAGAATAGAAAATTTGTAACTTAGGGGATGTAGTGTGTCGCATCAAGCCACTAAGAGGAATGTAATATGCTAAGAGAAATCATGCTCCTAAAGGACATCACACCAATGCCATCCACAAAGCAAAAAACATATCATATGAAGTAGGAAGGCTACACTAAGGACCAAGAAAAAGGAAAAATACACAAGAATAATGCCAATGTATGCCCCCACTTTAAAGGAACTACTAAACACCATACTATGAGCAATTACTTTAATGTATCAAATGAAAAATGCTAACAAGAAAGAAGACATGTGAGCCAACTTGGAAAGCCCTATGCCAAGTCATGTGTTTCTGAGTAAAGCTACATCATGCAATAGAAAAAGAAAAGGGAGGGGTTTCCCCCAAAATGAAAACACCAAACAAATAAGGGATCTATGGATTTGGGGTCAGTATGTTCTTTACTGCAATGTTTTTTAAAGAGCTTGGGACTGTCATCATCCCACAAATACACATAGAACTAGAAGAATGACACAAAGAGAGTGAAAATAAAGAAATTTATTTTGGGTCAACATGGAAGAGACATAGGGTGTCTCGACAGCTTATGTCATCCCCAAAAGGAAAACACAAGAAAAATTAAAAAGAAAAGGTGAAAGAAAAAGGAAAATCTTTTGGGTCAACATGAAGGAGACATAAATGTCTCGATGGCTTGTGTCATCCCCAAAAGGAAAACACAAGAAAAAGATAAAGATTAAACAAAAAGGAAAAGGAAAAGAAAAAGAAAGACTTTTGGGTCAACATGAAGGAGGCATGAATGTCTCAATGACTTGAATCATCCCCAAAAGGAAAAAACAAGAAAAAGATAAAGATGAAATGAAAAGGTAAAGAAAAGGAAGGCCTTTTGGGTCAACATGAAGGAGACATGAATGTCTCGATCCCTTGCATCATCCCTAAAAGGAAAACACAAGAAAAATAAAAAGATAACAAGCGAAAGTGATGTACGACATAGAGAAGAATGAAGGTACAAATAAAGGAATGCCACAAAGAGAGAGAACATCAAACAAAACATCACGGGAGATCACATTACATACATGCAATCACACAAAAGAAAATAAAAAAGAAATAATCCAAAAGACTAGTAAGGAAAATGTGAGTCAACCTACGAGAAATTCATCCACCTCCCAATCATGTTTTGTGCATACCAAAGTTTGGCAACTAGCCAAAGGGATAAGAGAAAGTGCCAAACTAGAAGAAGCACCAAGTTCAACACTCTTTATAGGAAGAGAAAAAAAATGTATTCAATTCATTATGCACCTCCTCATCGATTTTAGCAATCTTGTCATTGTCATCCAAGTTAACCACAATAGGAGGATGAATGATAATGTCCATTGAAGAGTTCAACTCTTGTTGTCATTGTTGTATTGTGTCACTTTGTTTTAGTTGGGTAGGATAGTCATCATGCATTGCTTCAATCAAGTTCGGATTTTGATTTTCTTTGTTTAACTCTTCATGTAACTTGTGAGCAAGGGCACAACATCTTTGCCTACACTCCCTAGCACCTTGGTTTCTTTTGGTTTTGTTTTCAAGTCGCGTTTGTGTAGGAGTGGGTTGATCAACCATAGATTGCTTTTCTTCCCTAAGGGAGGGAACAGAAGGAACCACAAGAGGTTGTTCAACCACTTTCTCTTTTTCTTTGTAAATTTGTTTTATTCTAGGAGGTGTGATGGGGTTGTTTACATTGAATCTTGGTCTTTTGGATGATCTAAGTGAAGTTTCTATTTTTGGTTGGTCTAGGTTGTTTTGCTCTTGTTTAGGTTAAAGCATGTTTTTGTCATGGGAGGTCTAGGGGTGGATGGGGACATGTTTCAGAGAGATAATTATACTATCTTCTTTACCTTGAACTTTTGATAGGACAAGAAAAAAAGTCTTCCCTTGGCTTGATAGGTTCCATGGGCTCAGGCCAAAAGGCATCTAGGGGAAAGTTTCCTTTAGATGGAAAAGGGTTAAACCCACTATGGTGGATAGTGAATATCTCATTGTCAAATGGAAATTTTAAGCATTTATGCACAATCGAAGGGGAAACTTTCATGGAGTGAAGCCATAGGTGGCCTAGCTTCACATGAAATTGGTTTGACTGTGGGATGATGGAGAATATGACATCTAATTTTTTTATCCTATTTGCAATTGTAGGGTGATCCATCCTATTGTAGAGCATGCAAAGCCATTGTGTGTCTTGATCCATGCTTTTGGTCTATCATATTCATCTTGATAGAGTTCATGCAAAAGTATAAATTCCTTGGTGATCACATTCTCTCCATAGGTGGGATATATTAGTATCCCATTAGTGGGTTTGTCATAGATATGACTGAGTATGTAGAGAGGACCATCAGGCAAATGTTTAAGTATATCCTTAGAGGAGAAATCAATATCAAGACGACCCTTAGGTCGACCCTTACAAGGGATGACGTCTATCACCCCTATCATTTCATCCATAGGATTGATATTGATAGAACTATTTAAAACAAAAGTATTGTTTTCATCATCTATATCAACATTCATCACATCATTGTTTGTAGTTTCACTGGATTTGACAAATGAAATATTGTGTTTGGGCATTGGACTTGTGAAAATTTACAAGTTTTGCTTCAAAGGAGCAACAAACTTATTGCCTTGATTGCTAACACCTCCAATGGATATATGGTCATAATAAATGAGGTCTTGCACAAGATGTTTAAGATGCTTGCAACATTTCGTGACATGTCAATTTTGTTGGTGATAGTGGAAATAAGCATTGGGTTTGAAGCTCGAGGGTAAAGGCTTATTAAGGTTGAGGGTTTTGATGGGTGGAAAGTTAATCATTTGTTGTTCTAGGAGTTGGGACATTGTGTTATGAAAGGTATCCAGTAAGGGAGTGGTTGAGGGAAGATGCTTGCCAAAGATTTGAACTATGTTTTTCGTAAGGTCAAGGCCATTGTCCCTTTCAAGTATCTAATGAATGTTTTCTATTGTAGGAATTGCAGTAGTTGAAATGTTTTCAAGGCTTATTTGATGTTGTAAGTTTACTAGATCCTCATGAATATGAATTATGTTTTCTTGTGGGATGCTATCATTCCTTGTTTCAACTTGCATACAATCTGAAGGCAAAGAGTTGCTAGGGGTGTTATCCATGCCTAGTGTACTAGTGTCAATATTAGGAGTGGAAGCTCTAGATAACCCAAGATCCACAATGATTGTGCTATCACGAGACGACATGAGTCTCAGACTTCTTCTCACTAAGTTATTAGCAATAGGACACCAAACACTCATGCAAAGGCTACTAAATGCAAGGTGAATGAAAATGCAATGTAAGCTAACAAGAATGAATTACTTATAATTGAAATTATGGAAAGTAAAACTATTAAAGTGTAGAAACAAGCAAAAACTCAAAAACTGAACTATAAATGCCAATAAATGTAGTGAAAAATATGCAATGGGACTAATTCTCCCAAGGTGGTGAATGAGTCCAAGTTCTATTTTTTTGAAAAATTTCAAAAATTTTGAATTGAATTTTATGATTTTTATATTTTCTGATGCAAATATGAGATGTAAACACAAAATTGTCAATAATTTTCAATGAAATTAGATGCAACAATGCAAGCTAAATGAGCTTTTCACTAATGCAAATTTTAAAACCCTATAATGCCAATTGAACAATGCAAAACCTAATGCAATGTTAATGCAAGCTAAATCTAGGATGTAAATGCACTCCAAATCAGAAACATGATGCTCTATATGTGGGCTCACCAAAATGAAATGAAGAAAAATAGGTGGGTGCTTTCTTTTGCTTCTAGGGTTTTAGACCTAAAAGGAGAAAGACCAATTTTTCAACCTTTCACTCAAGAATAAACCCTTGAGATTTCAATGCAAAGGAGATTAAAATATGACAAAGGGAAGATTATAGGGATTGAATAATGTCTAATGAGGGGTTCACCACCAAGTCTAAACTTGGAAAAGAAAATGTTTGAAAAGAAAATGTGATATGTAAACAAATGCTAAATGACCTAGAAAGGTAAGCAAACTGTAATGAAAAGCTATGAAATTAGAAATGTGCACCTGGGAAACTGAAGGAGGTAGAATGAAGGTATGGAATCCTTAAAAAACCTATTGTTGAAGTTGACTGGGACTCATATGCTAGGATGGGTGAATCAGTCCAATTTTTTGGAAAATGCACAAGAGTAGGTTTCAGCCAAAAGGGTATCCAGATCTGCAAAAATCTTGTTCAGGCTTGTACAATGGGACTCATTCACCAATAGTAGTAAATTAGTCCACTTCTACTTTTTAGAGAGTTCTAGACTAGATCATGTGCCTCTTAGTCTAATTTGTTCTTGTTGATTAGTTTCCAGAACCAAAATTGCAAAACACCCCTTGTAGGTCTTCTCCAAGCTTCTCAAAGGCTTGATGACAACTTTGAAAACTTTTAGGAACTTGATAACTTTTCTCCACCTTTTCTTCTTGAAAAATATATAACCTAGCTCTACAAATCACACACAAGAAGAGGGAAAAATGTTATGAGGGGTAGTGAATAGGGGTTTGTCTTGGTTAAACCCCTTGTTGGTAATTAAACCTTGAAATGAAAGCAAATATGAAAGGAGAATGATGAATGAACAAAATAAAATGTTGCAACTCACCAAACCCTTACAATAAGAGGTTGCAAACATGTAAGTGATGGCTCCAATGGATGTGGTTCTTGAATCTTGATTGATGTTGATAGATCTTGAATGCAATGCTTGCTTGAATCACAAAACCCTACACCACAATTGTTAGCTCTAAAACAACATGATGCAAACAACCTTTGGCATGATGAATGACACTTGAAAGATGATCTAGAATGCTTGATAATTTGATCATGAAATGCCTTGAACTCTCTTGTGAATGCTCAAATGCTCTTGTGAACTCTTGAATGCTTGTAAAAAAATTTAGGTGTTGAATATGAGTGAAAGAACCTTGTAATTATACTTAATTATGCAAGAATTCCTAAAATTACAACACTACAAGCTGACATCAGATCTAGGAGAATAAAATCCTACTAAAAATTTGAATTAAATTTGAATTTTGGTCACACGGGACTCATTCGCCCAAGGTGGCGAATGAGTCCCATCACACATAATGTATAGGACCAAAATGAAAAGTGTCTAAAAATGTGTGAAATCTGCATTGGGGCCAAAAATACCTAGGTGGGACTCATTCCCCCCAGGTGGTGAATGAATCCTAAACACTAAGTTTGGGCCACATAAGCTAGGAACACCTAAATTATGATTGGTTATTGATTGGTTTTGGGATTATCCTCAAAAAGATACAATAAATGAGGTGTGTAGATGCAAAATAGGGCCAATTAAAGCATAAGAAATCCAAATTATTAATGAAAATCCTAGAGAAATTTGAAAGTGTGTTAGAACACTTTACAACACTCCAAATAAGGAAATATCAATGTTAATTATGATTAAAATTATGTTTAGGTTGATAAAACCCTAGAAAAGTGTGAAAGTGTGTTACAACACTTCACAACACTTTTTCAAGGAACCATTAAATTCCATTAGTTCATAAGGGCCCAAGACCTAATGTGAATGTGTTACCCACATTACACTAAATCAAGGTAGCATTAAGCCAAAATTCACAAGGAGGACCCAAACGATTGCGAAAATTTTCAAAGGATCCTTTTTTCGACACTACAGTGAAGTAGAATGAATATTGCATAATGCTTCATCATAGTTAGAAAATTACACATGGTATTGGTAACATGTATCATGAATTTTAAGAGGAACACAATAAAATGGCTTACAAGATTGAAATTCCCTTTGGGAGATAAATTAAAATTTAGATACATACATTTTGAAAAAAAATGTACAATGTTGTTTGGTTGTGTGCTAAGAACACCTTTGAATCTATTTTGTAAAAATTTAAAGAAACAAAAAACCTCATGCATTCAACTTCATATTATAAAACATTAATGAAAAAAAAAAAAACTAGAAAATCCATAAAACTATTATTCAAATAAAGACCTACAAAATTACATAACCTTCAAGTTAGAGAATAGAGAGCAAAGGTGAACAAAAAACCAAGAAAATATAAATGAAAGAGATACCCACTATAGAATTAATATCCAATTCATTTCCTTAGTGAAGAAATTAAACCTCACCTAGGTCAAATACTACTCTACAACAACTTGGAAGAGCAATGGTGAACAATACAACGTTAGTGAACATTTCATTATGTGAAACCTACAAAAATATTATATGAGGAAGCATTCAATATAGCTAAATGAAAAGTAAAGAAATATAGAGCACAACATTAAATGAGGAAGAATTCAGTTACATAGTTACATTAATAGACATCATTATGAAGAGGAGAAGCGACTAAAAACCTACCATTACCAACCATTCCTTTCATGAAAGACTAGTGGAATATAAATTAGAGTCAAAAATGTTTTTTGTGGTTATTGAAATAAACACTCAAGAAAAAAAGTGTTGGAAGTGAGGTATTAGTAAGTAAGAAAAGAGAGGTTCTAAAGCATTCAATGCATAAATGCTTCAAATTTTGACATCTGTAACAACTAAATCAAAAGGGACACATAGTTAATATGGCTACCCAAGAGGAAAATAAAAAAATAGCACACATTAAATGTGATGAAGTGGATACATATAGTGGGGCTCTACTTGTTTTCTTTCCAACATGGAAAACACGTATAACTTCAAGCTACAATATAATGATCGGTGGTGGTCCTGGCCCACCATTAGTTACTCATCCTAATGGAAAACTATTTTACCTACTCCACCTATCAATGGTGTACACATGATAGTTTGCATCCACATTAGTGAAATAAATTTTAATGGGTCCACCGTGGATTTTTTGAGCTAATGGGTTTCTGTTTAATAATTTTCCATGCATGTGTGGCACTCCATGTGGACCTCTAGAGAAAGCTAGCTCCACTATGGACTCCTCTCCCTTATAGATTTGTTTTAAGTTGTAAATAAGTAAAAAAAAATCTTACAAATAATTTTAAGTATTAATTAATAAAATTTGTAAATGTGAGATTCTTATGTTTATATCATTTTTATTTACTTTTGTATTTATTGGTAAATGGTGTAACTTTATATAAAATTAGGTTGTTAGTCTTATGTTATTTATTGATCTATTACATATTTTTATATACTTATAACTTCTACTTTTGATACATATCCATATACATTAGCCCTATCTATTTATTTAGTACACCTATGCACATATGTATTTTAAGACAAGATTGTGATTATAGTCACAAAATCATCTTGTCCAATTTCAAATTTGGTAGAATCTTTCCTTTATCCTTTTTGTCTAAGGCAACCTAAACAAAAATTTGAGTGATGTGTGGCTATGTCCTTATATTTAAATACATAGACATTGTTGATTGCATTTGTTTTGAACATCCATTTCTAATTTGAATCATTATATTTGATTATCATTCTCTTTACACACTTGAATTGGTGAATTTAAAAAAGGAATATAGTTATACAAAAGTATTTGTAGTACCATATACATGATTAAAGATTATCCTTTTTTATCATTCATACATATTCTTGTTACTTAGGCTCCAAAATCCTAAAATATATATTTGAGTTTTTGTATGTGTTGGATAAAAAATTGATTTTGGTTTAGCTATATACCAAACTAAATTGGATATAAATTAAAAATGGATATCCATTAACAATGGATATTATTTATAGAAAAATAGATATCCAATTTGTAGTTTCTAATTCTCTTAACAAATTATATGTTGTGATTCATGGGTTTGTCAAAACATAATGATGGGAAGAATAGATAATAATGGATATCAAATATTTCAAAGCCATGTTAGAACAAAACTTTTCAAACCTAAAATTAAATTGTATATTGATGTACTTATACCCAGTTTTTCAATCAAATGGTGCACACATAAGGGTATCACTGATATTATTTGAAATCATTGATGGATGATTTCCCAAAATAAATCTTGATTACATACCTTCATATTTCCTCTATAAAATATATGTGGAGTTTATATTAGGTTACCTTGTAAACTATTTTTATTTTAGATATTGTAGGGAGTAGGTAAGGAATGCTTCAAGTCATACCTAGGGTACTGCAACATGTGAAAGTTCCATTTGTTTCCCCTCCTCATATCCCATCTCCACCTCTAATTTAGCACACAATTATTATTGTAGATGAAAGGAATTAGAGCCTCTCTATTGTACACTCTTTGATTGAGCTATTGATTACATGGATTTCTTAACTTACATAATCACATGATGTAGTGTCAAAAAATGTCACCGTGTACATTTTCACACTTGATTTAGGAATAATTAATGATAAATTGGACTTGATATCACCTTGATCTAGTGTTGTGAGGTGTTTTACACATCCACATTAGGCCCTGGGCCCTTTTTTAAAGCTAAATTAACTTAACTCAACCTTAATTTAATGTTGTAAAGTGTATTTAATTACACCTTCACATTAAATTTATTAGGGTTGTAAATAAAATGGACCTAATCTAGTGTTGCAATTTTTTTTACACATTCACATGGGATTTAGGGCCCTTTGAAGCTAAATAGACCTATTTTTTTTCCTTAATTTAGTGTTGTAAAGTGTATTTATTTACACTTTCACATTGGATTTTGGGCCCTCTTGCATTTTTGACCTTAATATAAGCATTAATATGCCCCTATGATCCCATATTATGCATCCCAAGGAATATTTCAATAAAAAACCTAACAATATCAACAAATAAGCTTAATTAAATTCATACTTCCCAACACTTTAGCTGTCAAAATGAACAAGCTTTCAAATCCTTATTTCATCACGTATTCATGATATCAATCCAAGCAAGAAAGAGTTAATCATGCCAAGACTTCACAAGAGAATCAAAAGAGCATTCAAGATCATTTGTAAGGAATTCAAGGGTAGAATTCTTCATCAATTGCTACAACGATTCAAGATCTATCATCATGTCAAGGGTAGAAAGTATCAAGCATGTTATTGAGCTAGTGTTGTGATGTAGCATTGAAGATTCAAGATCAAGCATTGTTCTACACCTATTTTCAAGATCAAGATCTACATCCTTCATGGCCATTTCATGTTGAGTTGTAGATTTATAAAGCATAATTTACAAGGAATCATTCAAGGTATCATTATTCATGTTTCATATTTCATGTCCTTTTTTCATTGTTTCATCATTTGGTTTATTTACCTAAAAGGGGTTTGACCAAGGCAAACCCCCATTCACTAACAATCAACAAGTTGTTTCCTCTTTACATGTGTGATTGTAGATCTAAGATTCTTGGAGCTTGAAAGATAATTGAATATTACGTTACAAGCTTGTTGGATTTGTCTCTCCATTTACAAGGTCATCTATAGCCCCAAAATCAGAGTTTTGGATCCAAAAACCTAGAGAAGTAGATTGAGCAGACTGGGAAGAGAAAATTCATACCTTGAAGTTCAAAAAAATCCAAACTAGACTCAATCGCCACAAGTGGCTAATGAGTCACATTGTAGGTATTTTTTTAGAAATTCTTGTAGATTCAGATACCCTTTTGTTTGAAACCTACTTCTATACTAAAATCCAAAACTAGGACCGATTCGCCCATAATGGAAAATGAGTCCCACTAGGTCAAAAATTCAAAATTTCTAGCATTCTAGGACTCCTAGTCATCTTCAAGTTTCCAGGTGCACACCTTCCTTTCTGCAGTTTTCTATTTCATTTCATTCACTTTTCTAGGTCATTTAGTGTTACTTTGCATTCAATTAGGGTTTTGCATTGCATTTTGTATTTAATTGTCTTTTCCAAGTCTAAACTTGGTGTTGATCCCCTTATTAGTCATATTCAGCCAATAGGATAGCAAGCTCTTGCAAAATCTCTTTCTCCTTTGCATTGAGATCTCAAAGGTTTGTTTTTGAGTGAAAGTGAAAATTGTCTTTTTAGGTCCTAAACTCTAAGAGGGAAGGAGTTTTTTTGTTCCACCTTTCATTTTGGTGAACTTGCATTTAGAGAATATAATTCTAATTTAGAGTGCATTATCATCCTATATTTCGCTTGCATCAGCATTACAATAAGATTTGCAATAATTAGTTTGCTTTCTAGGGTTTCAAATTTTACATTAGTGAAAGCTCATATAGCTTGCATTTTTGCACCTCATTTCACTAAAAATCAAACAAAATTTGCATTTACACTTAGGATCTAGATCATATAGCAAAAAAAACACAAAAATCAACTAATTTTTTTTGAAAATTTTGAAAAAAATCCATATTGGGACTCATTCACCACCTTGGGTGAATCAATCCCAATGCAAAATTTGAACTACATTTTATAGAGTTAAATTCCCTATTTTTGAGCTTTTTTTTGTTGTTAAAACTTTTATGTTTCAATTTGCATACTTTTTGTTATATTCAAGTCAGTAGAAGTAGCATAATTTACATTCATTGCAATTGTGGATAGAATTATTTTCATTCTCAACATTAATTCATAGTTTAATTAGATTAGATTACATTTAGAATTCACTAGAAAATGAAAAAAAAAAAAAAAACATCAAAAGAAACAAACAAAAAATGGTTAATCTTAGAGAAAGCATATCATTCAAACCATTTAGTAGTGATGACTTTGAAATGTTATATGAAGCCCTTGATGACTTCATCTCTCCTAGATCATCCACTAAAGGTTTGATAAAAGAGGATGCAAGAAATGATAATCATGACAATCATAATTGTTCTTCTCCTGATACCTCTCCTCTTCTAGTGACGAAGGTATCTTGATGATAGAAGATACAATCATTGAGAATCATGAAAGTATTGTTTGTATTCCCCCTTTGAAATATATTATGACACACAAAGCTGAGATCATTTCCACTACTTTACCTAGTCTCCATTCATCTCTCAACACCTCCCCTACTTGTGAGAATGCTTTAGTAAATAAGGATAGAATCATTAGTGATCATGAGAAACACATTTGTGTGGAGGTTATGTTGATATTAAGAGATCCAATAATTGAGAGCTATGAAAATCCTACCTCTCCTACTTGGGGATACATTATAGGACATGGGGATATAATTGTAGATAATCATGACAATCAAACCTTTCCTTCTCCTAATATCTCTTCTAGACATGAAGAATATAGTTTAGTGTTAGAAGATATCCTTATTGAGACTCATGAGAATCTTATCCCTCACTTTCTTGATGCCCCTACGATTTTAGAAGAACTATTTGAAAAAAAAAGTCCAATCATTGGTAACCATGAAAATAACAGTTATCCTTCTCTTGATGCCTCTCATATGTGTGATGAAGCTACTTTACAAAATATAACCATGAAATGTGATGAACCTATTGTTTGTCACTTTCCTAAAATCTCTCCTACTAGGGTAAATATTATGGCACAAGAGAATGAGACCTTAGAGAAAAAGGATGAAATCATGGACAACAATCAAATTTCCCACTCTCCTAATACCTCTCCTATTGGTGAAGAAGATATTATGGTGTTACAAGATCCAATCGATGAGAATCATGAGGGAAACATTATTGAACAAGAAAATACCATCATTGACACACAAGAAAATCTAACCATCGATACCACCCTTACTTGTGACGAAGTTATTTTAGAAGAATCCACCTTTGAATGTCATGAACATCTAGTTTTTTGCTCTCCTAAAAACTCTCCTGCTAGGGAAGGTATCATGGTTCAAGAAAATGACAAAATTGGCACACCTCTTTCAAACAATAGTAATTTGGATTCCTTAGATGAATAGGATGAAGTGAAATTAGACTCCTCTTCACTAAGAGATCATGAAACAAAGGATAAGTCCTTTGACATTATGCACATTAGAAAACCCTAGACACCAATCATAGAAAAACAAAAGCAAATTGAAGAAGCCACAAAGCTATTTGAAGATGCTTCAGAAACCTCTAATTTCATACCCATATTCATGGGATAATGCAATGATCATAACAAAAAATCCTAAAAATGGAAAATAGAAACTGGTAATGGCAATACAAAATTCAAAAACATTCACTTCAACCACTTTAGAAGAAACAATAACATACATGACAAACTTTGATGAGGTTGAACAACCACCAAATTCGAAAGAACTAAAAAAGATTTATAGAAGAGGTTTTGAACTTATGAAACAACTTGGGAAATTATGTGGTGCTATAGAACAAGGCATCCATGTCCCTATAGAGCCTACAATGCAAGAAATGACTAATGTTCTTGGTCATTGTCTCTCGAAAGAAAAGCCTTCATTCAATGTCAACACTATTACAAAAGATTCTTCCAAGATGTAACTTTAACTTTGATGCATCCAAAATTAATAGATATTTCATTAAATATGTATCAAGTTGACACCGTGTTTACTCATCATAGTAAATAACCTTAGTTGCAGCTCCTTGCCATGCAATAGTTGTAGGATCATAGAAAACTCACTATTGTATGTTTTACATTCATCACACTTGTTATTCCATTTTTGCAATGAGAAACATATCATCATCCACTTAGAGCTTACCCTTGTCTTGCACTAAGGAAAGGAGGTTAGAAAGCTTTATCCCCATATGCCACTTGTTTTTTTCTCTTTTGGCTAGTTAACCATCTTTCATGTATATATAAGAGGAAGCTTGGGAGGTGGATGACATGCCTTAAGTTGGCTCGCATGTGACATACTTATCCATAATGTAGTTCGATTTGGAAACATATGACTTGGAATACAGATTTCCAAGGTAGCTCTCATGTCCTTTATATTGTTACCATTTATCATTGGCTAGTTTAAAGAAATTGCTCACAGTAATGGTGTAGGAACTGCTTTAAAGTGGGGGCATACATAGATGATATCTTTTGGAAAAATTTCATGGTGTGATTTTTCTTTTTTCTTGTGATGTGTCCTCTTCTTGGTGGTGTCATTGGGTTTTATGCCACCCAAGAGTGTACGATCTACTAACATGGCATGGTGTGAACAAGGCATCCCATGGGCGATGATCTAACACTTTTGACTAGTCCTCTCTTGGAGACATTAGGCAAAATGCTCCCTAAGAGGAAGACCATTGCATGAATAAAGAAAAATCCCCTTTAAAATTTAAAAGTATTTACAAAAATAATTACATTGTGGTTTCCTACCAAAGTTATCACGAGGATAACTTTGGTATGGTTAGTATGATGGGAAGATGACACACTTGCATGACTTTTTCATTATACGGTGGGAAGCCGACACACTGGCATGACTTTCTCACTAAACCACTTCTTTGGGAAAAATCACCCCATGGACGACCTAATGTTCCATAGCCCCTGAGTGAGCGCATCTTTTTTGAAGCTTGATCCACCTCATTTTTATGTTTACTCATTTTTCTTTCTTTTAGTTATTGACATTGAATGTTTGTGTATCTTTTTTTGCTACATATTATACACCTTGCGTGTGTCCTTTTGTGATTATGTTGGTTTGACTTAGGATCTTGGATCCTAGGGGCTTGACCGCTCCCTTGATCTTTGTTATCCTAAACCATCCACGTTAGTACACTTGGACCCCTCTTGAATGTCTACTTTAGTGTGAGTTTGAAGCAAGTTAATCCTCTCATTAAAGTGGAGGCTAAATGTAGTGTCAAAAAATGTTGTCGTGTACGTTTTCACACTTGATTTGGGAAAATTAATGATAAATTGGACTTGATATCACCTTGATCTAGTGTTGTGAGGTGTTTTACACATCCACATTAGGTCTTGGGCCCTTTTTAAGCAAAATTAAATTAACTCTACCTTAATTTAATGTTGTAAAGTGTATCTATTTACACCTTCACATTAGATTTAGGAGGCTTGTAAATAAAATAGACCTAATCTAGTGTTGTAATATGTTTTACACATTCACATGGGATTTAGGGCTCTTTTAAGCTAAATAGACCCAGTTTTTCCTTAATTTAGTGTTGTAAAGTGTATTTATTTACACTTTCACATTGGATTTTGGGCCCTCTTGCATTTTTGACCTTAATATCATCATTAATAGGCCCCTATGATCCCATATTATGTATCCCAAGGCATATTTCAATCAAAAACCCGACAATATCAATAAATAAGCTTAATTTTCACACTCCTTGACACTTTCGCTGTCAAAATAGGCCTTGTGGGACCCATTCACCACTTTAGGTGAATGAGTCCCATCCAAGTGGGACCCATTTTCCACAAATGACGAATGAGTCCCATTTAGCCTATTTTTGGGGTTTTAAGCAAGAAAATTTGGATTTAAGTTCAAATTTCTTCTATGTTTTCCTTTGGGATCAAATAAACAACCATTTGAGTGGATTGCATATTTAAACAATCTTTCAAATAATTATTTCATCAAGCATTCAAGATATCAAGTCAAGCAAGCAAGATTTAATCCTTCCAAGACTTCACAAGAGCACCAAGAGAGCATTCAAGATCATTTCTAAGGAATTCAAGGGAAAAATTCTTTATCAATTATTGTAGCAATTCAAGATCTATCATCATGTCAAGGGTAGAAAGTATCAAGCATGTTATTGAGCTAGTGTTCTGATGTAGCATTAAAGATCCAAGATCAAGAATTTTTATAAACCTATTGTCAAGATCAAGATCTACATCCTTCATGGCCATTTCATGTTGAGTTGTAGATTTATAAAGCATCATTTACAAGACACATTCAAGGTATCATTGTTCATGTTTCATTTTTCATGTCCTTGTTTCATTGTTTCATCATTTGGTTTAATTACCTAAAATGGGTTTGACCAAGGAAAAACCCCATTCACTAACAATCAACAAGTTTTCTCCTTTTTAAATGTTGTGGACAATGATTTTGGATTGCCCACAGTGCTTTAGCTCCTTCTCTATGTTTTTCACCTAAAAGGAGAAAGGGATGGGGTCCAAAATGAAAATTTCTACAGTCAAGATTAATGTAAATGAGATGTAATATGCATAATTATTATGTAATAATGCACTAATCTAAAAATGAAATGATTTAATAATGCAAAACCTAAGAAATGTGAAGTGCTAGAAAACACAATGTGGTATGCAAAAACACCTAAAAATGCAAGTAAATGATGAAATAACTAAAAAAATTGGAGAGGTGCACTTGGAACTTGAAATCTAATGTGGAGATATTCTAGAATCCTAAAAATTTGACTGAAATGTTGACTGGGACACTTACGCCAAGTTGGGCGACTTAGTCCCAGTTTTAGGAAAAATTTGTTGGAACTAGAATCTGCCAAATGGTATCCAAAAATGTAGAAACCACTTTTCAGGCCTGGTAATGGGACTAATCCACCAGTAGTGGTGACTTAGTCCACCTGTAGATTTCAAGAATCTTGAGACATGATCTTGTAGCCTCAAGTCTGCACTTGCTTTTCTAACAGGTGTCTGCACTTGATTATGCAAAAAACAGGGTAAAAAGTGTCTCCAAGCTTGAATTAGGGTTATGTTGACTTGAGTGACTTTGATGACTTCTTGAAAACTTTTCAACACCTATTTCTTTGACAAATTTTCCTACAAAGTCTGCAAACACACATGCAAAGAGTGAAAAATGGTTAAGGGTTAGAGTATAGGGGTTTGCCCTAGTCAAACCCCACTTTGGTAATAAAACCCTAGATAATGAAATGAAATGGAAAGAGAATGATAAATAAGCAACATGCAATGTCATAAACTTACCAACCTCTTGATGTAGAAATATGAAGATATACAATGAAGTGCTCCAATGGATGACTTGATTGTGCTTAGAGTGCTTAAATGCTTGAGAATGATTAAGTTAATTGCTTGAGAGAATGCTTGAATGAATAGATGAATAGGAGATTAGAAGATGAAAAATGAGGGGAAAAACCCTTATTTATACTTTCTTTTTACTAAATTTCCCAAAAATAACATATTATAGGCCAACCTCAAGGGTTAGAGGACAAAAAACTGTTAGAAATTTAAAATAATTTTGAGTTTTGTGTCAAAAAGGACTAAGTCACCCCTATTGGTGGCTTATTACCACTTAATAAAATTAAGTGGGTGTTGGGAATTACAAGGCATTAAATGCTTTCTAATAGGAATATCCTAAAAAACACACTTAAGGGGGGGCAAAAAGTGCATTAAAGGGTCATTTAGACATGAGAAAGGGTTCAAGAATTAGTGATGAAAAATCTAGAAAACCATGAAAGTGGGTTACAACACTTTGAAATAAGGCTTGGTAAGTAATAAAAAGGGATTACTTAAGTGAATTATGATGAAACGGTCCTAGAAAAGTGTGATAGTGAGTTACAACACTTCACGGTTACAAGACATCCTAAAAGTCTTAATGATTCACAAGGCTCTAAGACCTAATGTGAATGTGTTGGCC
The DNA here is from genome assembly GCA_007258455.2 of Sequoia sempervirens. Classification (NCBI taxonomy): domain Eukaryota; kingdom Viridiplantae; phylum Streptophyta; class Pinopsida; order Cupressales; family Cupressaceae; genus Sequoia; species Sequoia sempervirens. Next base: position 139,907 of record VDFB02193535.1, read on the forward strand.
ACATTTCAACATTAAATCTAGGAAAAGTCAATCCAAAGTCCATAAGAGAGACTCAAGTGAGCATAAAAATGTCAACTATACCTTTTTTGTTGACACATTAAGCCCCCACTTTAGTGAGAGGATGATCCTCTCACTAAAGTAGCCCAACATGCACATCAAGATGGATCCTAATACACACGTTGGTAAGATGGGACAAAAACAATCAAGAGAGATGATCAAGCCCCCAGGATCACAATCCCATGGCAAACCAAACATAAGCACAAAGGACCACACATGAAAATGATGAAAGGAAATGAAAGTTTTGATCATTTTTCCAGTTCGTTGTGGATAATATCTAGGCCATTTGTAAGAAATGTGTACTCACTCTGGGGCGATGGAACTCATGGTTGTCTGTCGGGTGATAAATCCCAATTATAATCACTCTAGGGCCATGAAACTTCTAGTTGTCTATGGGGTGAGAAATCCACAAAATACTCAATCTGGGGCCACAAAACTTCTAGTTGTTTGCGGGGTGAAAATCCCAAAAGGTGGCTATGGGGAATGTCATGTTGTAGAATGGGCTTCTTGCTCAACCATATCAAAGTTATACCTCTTGATAACTTTAATAAGGCACCACAAAGACAAAGTTGTTTCATTCTTCATGAGACAAGCAAAGCTTCATATACTTAGAACTCATGAACAAATGCAAAGGTACCACAAGCATGCAAGTTGTGTTATGCAAGGTGGCCATGTAAATGCAACATGCAACATGAAAAAGAAAATGTTCAAATGAGTCTTGTTAAGATCATGTGAGGTCTATAACTTAGGGAACATTGTGTCTAATTCCTCCAAGAGAGTACCAATTTCAAAGAATAGAAAATTCACAACTTAGGGGATGTAGTGCATCGTATCAAGCCACTAAGAGAAAGTAATATGTTAAGATAGATCACACTTATGAAGGAGATCATACCCAATGTCATCCAAAAAGTGACAAACACATTGTATGATGTAATAAGGTTGTACTAAGAACAAAAAAAATTCAAATAATGCCGATGTATGCCCCCACTTTAAAGGAATTTCTACACATTGTTTTGTGAGCAATTACTTTAAAGTAGCAAATGAAAAATGCAAAAAGAAACAAGACATGAGAGCCAACTTGGAAATCCCCTATACCAAGTCATACATTTCTGAGTAAGGCTATTCCATGCAAAGGAAAAAGGAACAAAGGAAAGAGGGGTTGGCCCCAAAAAAGGAACACACCAAACACATAAGGGATCTATGGATTTGGTGTTAGTATGTTCGTTGTTGCAATGTTTTTATGAAAGATCTTGGAACTGTCATCATTCCCCAAGGACATATAACTAGAAGAATGACACAAAGAGAGAAAAAAGAAAAGAAAGAAAAAAGTCTGTTTTGGGTCAACATGGAAGAGACATTGCGGTCTCAACACTTTGCATCATCCCCAAAAGGAAAAACACAAGCATTGAAAAGAAAATGAAAAGGAAAAAAAAAAGAATAAGCTTTTGGGTCAACATGAAGGAGACATTTTGGTCTTAATACCTTGCATCATCCCCAAAAGGAAAACACAAGAAAAGACAAAGTAAAAAGGAAAAGGGATTGATTGGGTCAACATGGAAGAGACATAGGGCATCTCAATGCTTTGCGTCATCCCAAAAAGGGAAAACACAAGAAAAAAGGAAAAATGAAAATGAAAATTTATGATATATAGAAGAATAGAGGTAAAAATAGAGGAAGAGCACAAAGAGAGATAGAACATCAAATGTCACATCATGGAGGAACACAATACACACACACGAAACAAATATAAGAAAAATGAAAAAGGCTAGTAAGGCAGATGCAAATCAACCATCTAACAGGTCATCAGCCTCCCAATCATGTTCAGTGTATTGTAAGGGTAGTTGACTGTCCAATGGGGGAATTACAAGTGCCAAGCTAGGGGAAGTACCAGGTTCTTCACATGGTGTGAGAGATCTATCATTTAATCTCATGGAAGAGGAAAATAAAGAATTTAGATCATTATGCACCTCTTCATCTATTTTAGAGATCTCCTCCTCCTCATCATCAAGATTAATCATGATGGGAGGATGGATGGTAATTTCCAATGAAGGATGTATCAGGAGTTGTGGTTGTGGTATCAGATCATTTTGTTGTGATGGTTACAATGTACTATGTTGAAGGTGGGTTAGGAGGAGGAGGGTGGACAGATATTGCTTCTATCAAAGGCAAAGGTTGATTTTCCTTGTTTTCTTTTATTTGTAATTGGCGAGCAAGTAGACAACAATGACACCTACGCTCCCTAGCACCACAATTTCGTTTGATTCTATTTTGAATTTGATGAGGTGTAAGAGTTGTTTGATCCACCATAGGATCCTTTTCTTCCCGAGGAGGAATGGAAGGAACTGAAGGAGATAGGTCAATCCCTTTCTCTTTTACTTTATATACTTTCTTTATTCAAGGAGGAAGGACGAGGTTGGTTTCATTATCTCGTGGAAATTTAGAGGAAGAATGGGAAGTGTTTAGGGTTGGTTGATCTAAGTTTTTTTGTTTTAGGTTTAGGTTGAAGCATTGTCTCATCAAGAATTGTGGATTGGTTACTGAGGGACAATTCAAAAAATTTCTTTGTTTTAAACTTTTGATAAGCAATGAAAAGGAAATCCTTGCAAGGTGTGATGGGCTCCATGGGCTCTAGCCAAAAGGCGTCTATGAAGAAGTTTCCTTTAGAAGACAAAGGTTTAAAGCCACTATGGTGGATAGTGAATATGTTATTATCATGCAGAAAATTTAAACATTTGTGTATGATTGAAGGAAGAACTTTCATCAAGTGAAGCCATGGATAGCCTAGTCGTAGACAAAACTAATTTGATTGAGGAATGATAGAGAATGTAACATCCAATGTCTTAGGTCCTATTTGTAATGGAAGAACAATCAATCCAATCATAGGGCATGTGAAACCATTATGTTTTTTTATCCATGCTCTTGGTTTGACATAGTTATCTTGGTAGAGTTCATGTAAGACCAAAAATTCCTTAGTGATCACATTCTCACCACATGCGGGATTTATGAGTATCCCATTAGTGGGCTTATCATAAATACATCCGACTATGTAGAGAGGACCTTCGGGAAGATTTGGAAGAATATCTTTAGAAGTGAAGGTAATATCAAGATTTTTCTTAGCTTGGTCCTTACGAGGGATGACGTCTATCTCTCCTACCATTTCATCCTTAGGATTAAGAGAGGGTGTATGTGGAATAGTATCAACATGTTTAGTCTCTTTATGAACAATCATCAAATCATTATTTTGAGTTTCACTAGATTTGACAAATGACACATTATGTTTAGGCATGGGATTGGTAAAGATTTGCAAATTTTGATTGGGTGGGGCAATGGACGTATTTCCTTTTGCATTAAAATTTGAAACAAATAGATGGAAAGAATCGACGAGGTATTGCACTATGTGTTTAAGATACTTACATTGTTCTATGTCATGTCTGTTTTATCTATGATAATGACAATAGGTGCTAGGTTGGAAAGTGGGAGGCAATGGTTTAGTTGTATCTAATGGTTTAACAAGAGGTAAGGAAATCATTTGTTGTTGTATAAGTTGGGTCATGGTGTTATGAAGAGTGTCTAGTAATGGTGTAAACTGTCATTCTGGATCTCCATAACTGTAAGGTATCACAGCTTTAACAACTGCAACTTGGTTATTGACAAGTTGAGGTGGTTACTGAGGAGGGGGAATTGAACTGTAAGAAGCATTTGTTTAGTTTTCTAAAGTTTTATGAGTTGTTTTGGTTGCTTTGTTTAGATTTCTCAGCTCATCTAGAAGTGGACTTTGTATCACGACTAGTAGCTGAGTTGTGATGGTCACAAAGCATTGTGCATAAATGCATGAAAGAAGGGGATTTCATCATGGTCAATTTATCTTGAAGTTGAGTTTGCAAGTTTTTGATGAACATATTTTGGAGATGTGAATCAGGGATCTTGATATCTACTTGAGCATACAATGATTGATAGTATGAAATGAAATCCATAAACTTTTCATCCACATTTTGTTTACATCTCATTGATCAACCATTGTCTTTTGGGAGTCATATGGACTTGGAAATGATTTATAAAGGCATCAAAAATTTCATTAAAGGAAAAAATTGAATGATTGGGTAAGTTTGAAAATGACTCCAAGGTAGTGTCCTTTAAAGTCCTAGGAAATAGTTTGGTTAATAGTTTATCGTCATAGAAAAAATCATTGCATAAGATTGTATAGGCATTGACATGATTAGTAGGGTCTCCTTTACCTCCATACTTCTCAAACCTAGGCATATCAATTCCTTGTGGCATCAGTATTCTTAAGATTTCCAAAGATAATGGGCTACTATAGACATAGTAGGTGGGTGGTGTTGTTTGGTTTTGGTTTATGGTAGATATTTGTTGTTGCATGGAAGAAACATTTTGGAAGAGTTGTGTAATTAGAGGGTCGATGTAAGTGGTATGAGGTGGAAGAGAGAATGGTGATGGAGTGTATGTAACATTAGGACAAGTGAATGGGACACTAATGGGGATGAAGGTGGTGGAGGATGGAACATTCATTACCACAAAAGAATTAGGAATGCTAGTTGGAATAGCAAAAGAAGGAGTCACATGACTTACTTGTTGCATGGTTGTTGTAACTTGAGAAGTGGTATAGGTAGGTATGGATGCTACGTTGAAGGGGGAGGAATGTTAGATCCTCCTTGGCTAACCATAGTGTTTGTTGGATGAGATGTGCTAGAGGCATGTTTTTGGTATTTCTCAACAATTTGTATCATAACATCTAAGCCCTCATCACTTTCAAGCATTGGATGGATGTTGTCTATAGAAAGAATTGTAGTGGTTGAATTTTTTTCAAGACATAATTTTTGTTGCAAATGTGCTAAATCCTCATGAATGTTAATTACTTTATCTTGCGGAATGTGGGCATTTGATATGTCAACATGCATTGTATGTGAAGGTAAAGGTGTACTAGTGGTAGTATCCATGCCTAATGCACCATTGTCCATACCAGAAGTAGGAGCTTGAGACAACCCAAGGTCCACAACGAGTGTGTTATCGTGAGATGCCATGAGTTAGGAACTTCTTCTCACTAAATTATTATCAATAGGGCACCAAACACTCATACAAATAACACAAGAGGAGGGGTGGATGCAAATGCAATGCAATCTAGGACTGATAAAATGTAAATAACAAGAATTCTATAAATTGAAAAAAGAATATAGTACCAAAAAAATAGAAATGTAGAAAATACCTAGAAATTACAAAAAATTATAGTGCAAAATGTGCAAGACGAATAAGTTTCCCAGTGTGGAAAATTAGTCCCAGTGATGATTTATTTGGAGATTTTTTAAAAATTTTGAATGTGATTTTATGTCTTTCGGATGCATAGATCCAACTATAGTATAAGAAAGAGTTTTTTTGTGATTTTCAATGCAAGAATGATGCAAAAATGCAAGCTATTTGAGCTTTTCACTAATGCAATTTTGAAAACCCTAGGATGCAATTTAATCAATGCAATATCTAATGCAATGTAAATGAAACCTTGGATGCAATTAAATTAGAAGAAAATATGTTCAAAAATTGGGTTCACCAAAATGTGGGCAATGATTTTGGATTACCCACAGTGCTTTAGCTCCTTCTAGGGTTTTTCACCTAAAAGGAGAAAGGGATGGGGTCCAATATGCAAATTTCTACACTTAATATTAATGTAAATGAGATGTAATATGCCTAATTATGATGTACTAATGCACTAATATGAAAATTAAATGATTTAATAATGCAAAACCCAATAAATGTGAAGTGCTGGAAAACACAATGTGATATACAAAAACACCTAAAAATGCAAGTAAATGATGAAATAATTGAACAAAATTGGAGAGGTGCACCTAGAATCTAAAATTTGATGTGGAGAGATTCTGGAATCTTGAAAATTTGACTGAAAATGTTGACTAGGACACTTACGCTAGGCTGGGTGACTTAGTTCTAGTTTCAGGAAAAATTTGCCAAAACACAAATCGGCCAAACGGGTATCCAACAATGCAAAAACCAATTTTCAAGCTTGGAAGTGGGACTAATCTACCAATAGTGGCAACTTATTCCACCTAAATATTTCAGGAATCTCAGGACATGATCTTGTAGCCTCGGGTTTGCACTTGCTTTTCTGGCAGGTGTCCACACTTGATTTTGCAAAAAATGGGGTAAAAGGTGTCTCCAAGCTTGAATTAGGGTTATGTTGACTTGAGTGACTTTGATGACTTCTTGATCACTTTTCAACACCTATTTCTTTGACAAATCTTCCTACAAAGTCCACAACACACATGCAAAGTGAGAAAAATGGTTAAGGGTTAGAGTATAGGGGTTTGTCTTGGTCAAACCCCACTTTGGTAATCAAACCCTAGATAATGAAATGAAATGGAAAGATAATTATAAATAAACAACATGCAATTTCATAAAATTACCAACCTCTTGATGTAGAAATTTGAAGATATGCAATGAAGTGCTCTAATGAATGATTTGATTATGCTTAGAGTGCTTGAATGCTTGAGAATGATTAAGTTAATTGCTTGAGAGAATGTTTGAATGAATAGATGAATATGAGATTAGAAGATGAAAAATGAGGGGAAAAACCCTTATTCATACTTGATTTTTACTAAATTTCTTGAAAATAACACAACACGGGTCAACCTCAAGGGTTAGAGGACAAAACCCTGCTAGAAATTTAAAATAATTTTGAGTTTTGGGCCAAAAAGGACTAAGTCGCCCTTATTGGTGACTTAACTTCCCACTTAAGCAAATTAAGTGGGTGTCAAGAATTACAAGGCATTAAATGTTGTCTAACAAGAATATCCTCAAAAACACACTTCAGGGGGGTTGGAAAGTGCATTAAAGGGTCATTTAGACATGAGAAAGGGTTGAATTAGTGATGAAAAATCTAGAAAAGCATGAAAGTGGGTTACAACACTTTACAACACTTTGAAATAAGACTTGGTAAGTAATAAAAAAGAGATTATTTAAGTGAATTATGATAAAAGGGTCCTAGAAAAGTGTGAAAGTGAGTTACAACACTTCACAACACCTTTACAAGGCATCCTCGAATTCTTAATGATTCACAAGGCTCCAAGACCTAATGTGAATGTGTTGGCTACATTTCAACATTAAATCTAGCCAAAGTCAAGCCAAAGTCCATAAGAGAGACTCAAGTGAGCATAAAAATGCCAACTATACATTTTTTTGCGACACACATGTGTGATTGCAAATCTAGGTTTCTTGGAACCTGAAAGATCATTGAAGATTAGGTTACAAGATTGTTGGAGTTGTGTCATCATTTGCAAGGTCATAATCTTCAAGGTCATCTACAGCCCTGAAATCAAAGTTTCAAATCCAAAAATATGGAGAAGTAGATTGAGCAAACTGGGAAGAGCGGATTTAGTCCTTAAAGTTCTAGAAAATCCAAAATGGACTCATTTACCACAAGTGGTGAATGAGTCCCACTGTGGGTGTTTTTTAGAAATTCTTACAGATTCAAATACCCTTTTTTTAAAACCTACTCCTGTGCAAAAATCTAGAACTCAGACTAATTTTCCTAGAATGTCGAATGAGTCCCACTGGGTCAAAAAGTCAAAATTTCTAGTACACCTTCCTTTCTGTAGTTTTTTGTTTCATTTCATTCACTTTTCTAGGTCATTTAGTGGTACTTTGCATTCAATTAAGGTTTTGCATTGCATTCTGTATTTCATTGTCTTTTCCAAGTCTAAACTTGGTGGTGAACCCCTTATTAGATCATATTTAGCCCCTAGGATGACCCTCTTGCAAACTCTCTTTGTCCTTTGAATTGAGATCTCAAGGATTTTTTTTTGAGTGGAAGTTAGTGAAATTTGCCTTTTTAGGTCCTAAACCCTAAGAGGGAAGGAAAAAAAAATTCTACCTTTCACATGATATTGATGGTCATAGTGAATTAATTGAGATGATTGGATCCTTCTTATCAATTTACATCTTTGTGTGCCTCATCATTGCATTATGATAATTCAATCGTGCTTATTTCCTTTTTGAGAGAATAATAAGCCACACTTAAACACATTTGAATTTGATGTCCCTCATATGTCACCTTTTAACTCATGCTCTTCTAATTATAATTTTTTAAAGGGTAAATGTTTAAATTTGTGTTCCACTTTTAGAAAAGAAATGGCCAACAATGGTCTAACTTTTTAACATGAATTACTAGAAATTGACATATATGTTTTAAATTTTGAAATGATATAAACTAATGAAATATCAATACTTTAGAACACTATATTTTTATCTATAAAATAGAATATATATTTGAATGTAGTATTTAATAAAATTAGCACTATGATTTAGTTATTGATAAAATGTTAAAAGATGAGGTTAAGCAGGAGTCCACTTTTTTTTTAGTGATTTTTTTCCCTTAAAATTACATTCTTATTCATAACTTGAAATTTAAGTGCATAAATTGAAACTTTGAAAACAAACACACAAATTGAAAATTCAAATTTGATAAAATATGTGTTTACCAAGTTTTAATAAATTATGTTATATTTTAAATTGAATATTGAATCATTCTATATTCATCTTTAAATACATTGTTCACAATATAAAAAATGCACGTATACAAATCAAATACACACAAAATAACTTATATATTAATAAAAATAAATTACAATGTTGATATTACAAAATTATTACTTGGTATTTTTTTATTTTTTTTATTTTATTTTTTTATTTTTTATACACAGGAGGTATCTCCAACCAGGGCCCAGCGATTCCCACCAAACCTTGCCTCGGGCTTATTTTTTTCGAGTTGGGGTAGTGGTGGGGCGAGCCAAGGCGAAACTAATCCCCCTGGGGAGAAGCCCTGAGCTCGAAATAGGAGTCCTCCATTTTAACCCAGCCAGCGTGAGTCGAACCTTGGACCTATATGGGACAAACCCAAAGCCTTAGCTCAACCATACCGACTGTTCGGGCTGCGGGGCGAACCCCATTATTACTTGATATTTTCTTCATACATTATTTTCATACTTTTTATTATTAAAATTATATTTTACAAAAAAGAATGAATATGAAATATATGATAAAATTTAAATAAATTTTAACATTAATCAAACATTCTACAAAATTAACTTTGTATATTATACAATCTACTAACATGAAGAACAATATTATATTTCTAATATATTTTCCAATAAATAAGATTTCAAAAACTATTTTTAAACATCATCTCACTCAATAATTGAAAGTGAAGTTTGAAAAATAAAAATAAAAACACTATTAGAGGAGAGGACCCACTAGTTGAGCACCCTAACTTCGCGCTTCTAATTATTCTATGTGGAAATTTCAAATCATTCCCAATTTTTTACAACAGCTTACTTGGTAAGTCACTTGCTTATAGCTTTCATTTCGGGGCCACATCATCAAATATGATGTCACATCAGCATTTTTTTTGTCAAGATGTAGTTGACGTGCATTCACATCATCAGTAGTTGAACATTAATGTGACATCACATAATTGGTTGCTTTTCAAAAGAATACATTTTATTTAATTATGAATAGTCATGTCACAACTATTGATCATTATATAATTATATAAACAATTCCTTAGCTATTAACCACTGAACTTAGAATATATTTAAAAATGTTTTACATAGACTGTGACTTTGAAAAGACGGAGGAGTAGTAGTATTCATCATCAAAACCTCCCTGATTGAGAAGAGGCAAAGGCCTGTCAGGAATGTCTGGAATGTCGGCCTCTCCCTCCAACATCTTCAAAGCCTCCGCCATGCTCGGTCTGAATGCCACCATAACATGAGCGCACAGAATACCCACTAAAACGAATCTCTCCATTGTATCTGCAGGCCCCTTGTCACGGATTCCACTGTCCACGACCTCAATCGTTTTGCCTGCTTTCACAAGCTTCCATGCCCAATCGGTGATAAGGTAATCAGACGTAGACTCCACAGATGTGTCGAGTGCCTTTCTTCCGCTCATGATCTCCAACAGAACAACCCCAAAACTGTAAACATCGCTTCGGTCTGTAAGCTGACCATACAGAGCATATTCAGGTGCCAAGTACCCATGAGTACCCGCTATTCGTGTCGTGAGGTGTGATTGCCCTTCTGTGGTCATCCGAGCCAGTCCAAAATCCGCGACGCAGGCGTTCATTTCATCGTCCAGAAGTATGTTAGTGGCTTTGATGTCTCTGTGATATATCGCGGGCTGCACGCCAAAATGCAGATAGCACAACCCCTTAGCGGTGCCGATTGCTATGGTCTTCCGCTGCTCCCACTCTAATCTCCTCTTGTTCTTATTCTCCCCTCCGAAAATATGTTCATCGAGGCTGCCATTGGCCAGGTAGTCGTATATCAGAAACCGCTGGCGTCCGTCTGTGTCATCGCTGGCGACACAGAAGCCTCTCAGAACTACCAGATTCCGGTGCCTGATGCTGTTTATTATCTCCACCTCGTTTATAAATTCCGAATCGCCTTCCGCAGTGCAGTTTCTGATTCTTTTCACGGCGATCTGCTGACCGTCAGAAAGAGTTCCCTTGTACACTGTCCCGAAGCCGCCCTCGCCGATGACGTTGGCGGCGCTGAAATTGTCCGTGGCGCCCGCGATCCGTTGTATGTTGAACCAGGCTGCGCCCGTGTTGGGCTTCACGGAGCCCTTCAAAGCGCTTCTGCTCGTCTCCACGAAATGCCTGTGCTTGGCTTTGCGTCTAATCTTCACCCACCAATAGTAACACAGGCCGAAGCTACAGAGCACAATGATGCCTATTACAACGCCCATACAACCATATAACGCGATTTGCCTGTGAGGTGTGGGATTTGTGTGCTTGAAGGGCAAGCGGAGGATACACTCAGAAGCTTTTTTACTCTTAGGCCCAAATTCATTAACCACGCCAATAGCATACAGGCACACAAAATAGTAACATTGGGTGCTTATTTGCTCTGTAACGTCTTTTATCATGCCCAGCAATTGCCTTTGAACCACTTCTCCGCTATCATGGCATATATGGCAGGCAGACATTGCAGAGACATCCCCTTTACAGACCTTGTCAATTGCAGTTATTCCTACTTTGTCAATCCAATCTTTCTTGGTCTGTATACCAGCACAGGAGCTTGGATTCGAGACAAATTCGGATGTGCCGTTGAAACAGAGACTAACCAAGTTAGGTTGAAGGCCCAGAACCGTTAGCTTTTGTTGGTATCTGGTTAGGCAGGCAGCTGCAGAGGCATTGTCCGGGAGTTGGAACGCCGATTCATCTCGCAGGTATTGCGCAAGGCCTACACCCAACACGCTTCTCAAAGCCATGCCACAGTTACTCAGATCGTTGGTAGTTTGAATAGATCGACAGGAAGATGTATTCCATGACATTTGAGTAACATAGTCGAAGTTAATCGGGCATTCGACTGCAGCATTTAGGATAGCCCAATGCAGTACTAACAGCAGCACCATGAATCCTTCCAGACCCATCTTCATTTTCTCTTAGAATGATATTACTCGGGAGTATTGCCAATGGGTATTTCAAAGCAAGTTCCAACTATTGACCAGTCTGAGTCGTGGGGCAGGTCTGTGCGTACTAACCACTCTGGAAAGTGATGACAAGTCACGTTCGATTCTCTGTCCTATGTCAGTACAGGCAGAAACATTATTCCATTTCTATGGGCTGTCAACTAACACTTGATTCCAAAAGACTCGGGAGGTCCCCCGTCTGTTTAAATTCTAAAATATATTGAATTTTATATCTTAATTAATTAAAAATTACAGTCACATGGACATTCTTATATTGGGCAGTCAATTAAATGAGCGTGAGGAAGGCCATTTCTCTTTATCTCGGAAAGCACATAGTTTTGTTGAAATCAAGAGGGCATACTAGACACGTTGGTGCTGCCCCCAAAGCTTTAAAACAGGCTCTAGAAAATTGGTTTTACTTTTTAAAAAGATAGAATCTCGAAAGCATGTTGGGTTTGTTTCAAGGTTGTAAAGAAATAAAATATATTTCCCCAATTAAAGTTCAAGGAGTAAATTAATGAATGAATGTATAAAGCTCAAATTTAGGAAAGCGTTTTGAATAGAGAAATATTGTAATTTTGTATAAAATTTAGTATTTTTAATGTAATTTATTTATTTATTGCATATATTTATATATATGTAATATTATTTATTTGACTTTGCTTTAGAATTTACTTATTGATTAGGGGTAGGGTTTTTTACCTTGTCAATTGGATAACTTTTCAATGATATATTATTGGTTGAAATCTACATTCACCATTTGAACAATATTTTCACATATACACATATCTGTTAGCATTAATATCTAGATATCCAAAAAATATAATCACACGGAGTTATGAAGACTTATGAGGAGTGGCATGGGTAGATCCGCCCAAAGTCCTTTGCCAAGCCCAAGAGGTTGTGTACCACAACCCTCTCTTCTCAGCGACTTAGTACCTACTTTCTCTACCCATGCCATCACCTCAAAAGGCACTTAACCTACTGGGGGGAAGCCAACGGAGCTTATAAGTGGTCTAGGCCTACCACCCCTCCATGGCTTCGGCGGATATTGAGTGGGACCCCCACCCCTCCATGGCACACCCATGCCTTGTGACTGGGCAAAATCTTAAGTGGAATTTCCACCCCTCCATGGCCCATCCTTGCCTTGGGTTCCAGGGGTGGACTTACATGGGGTTTTTAGGCACCACCTTTCTCAGGCCCTTCCTCCCTAGTAGGCTTGCAAAAACTAGGAAGAAAATCTTTTAAACAAATCAAATACATTCTCATTTATCATTGATTCTTTAAATCCATATTAACATTAGTTCCTAGAACGATTATCATTATGATAATACTAAAGAAAGCATTGTATCAATAATCAGATTAGCTTGATATATGTTTCTTACATTCAAAATATGCTAAATATTATTGTTGAGTACATCACCCGAGTCACTGTATCTCTCCACGTTTTCTAATTCCTTACTCGCCTCCTTCAACCTTATATTGGATCGATCATAGGATGAGGACAATTCATAAATATACATAATCTATAACTTATGTTTATATTAAAGAGTGATCATTACTTATATGGCTTAATAATTGTTGCAAGTATCATTATTGTATATTCACAAGTGATTCACATATCTACTTACCCATACATACATACATACATACATACACACATATGATTTTATAATATATTTATATATTCTATATAAATTTATATATATATATATATATATATATATATATATATATATATATATATATATAATATATTTATATATTTATATATATTTATATATATTATTATATTATTTCCAATTTATTTCAATTTATAGTAATTTCTTGGTATGAATACATATATCTATATATAAATATAAAATTATGTCTTTATGTTATATATATTTAACTTATTGTTAATGTATTGCTACTGCCTCTCTAACATATACGATCTATAGGGGTTCCTTTATTCATTCACTATTTCCCTTTCTTTGTTTTATTTCCTCCAATGCCCTCCATGCCTGTCTATTTTGGAGTTATCTCTTTTTATAATCTAACTTACCAATAGTTGTGACTATTGCCAAGGGGTAGTTTCTTTGGTATCCATCACACCTTTTTAGAGGGACAAGTCAGATCATTGTTGATGCATTGTTTGGCTTTAATGATAATTAAGAATTGGTGTATTAGGAATTGATACCAATAGCCATGCTTGTAATTATTATTTATTTATAGTCATATTCAGATTTATTAGTTTATTGTAAATACTTTTTCATTACAATAATTACGATCAATAATAATAATGTTCTTGTTTTTATTGTAATTTTTTCTTTTTGGTTTGATTGGTGTTAGTTTTTTTAGTATTCCTTGTATTGGTTGTTGATGTATTTTATTTAAATATTTCATTTTTGATATATTTTATATTAATATTATTTCATATTTTTTTCCTTGTGAATGTTGTTACTATTACTATGATATTTATGATTAGTAGTTATATCTATTATGATAATTATATTATAATTAAAATATTATCTAGGATAATTATAATTATAATAATAATATTTAGATTATTATTGTCTATATTTATATTTGGATATTCCTTGGATTTTGTTATTTGTATTCTAATATTTCGTATTTAGTGTTACAATTTTGGGGGACATGACAATATATGTATTATTTATTTCATTTGTATTTATATATTTTTACATATTTTTCATATTTATTTTTTTATCACACTTATGTACATTAAACCAATTTCTTATATATTCTAAGACAAGTTTGTTTTCATAGTCACAAATTTATTACGTCTGAAGTCAAATTCAATCAACTCCCATCTTTAATCTTATTGTTTAGGGCCAACTAAATATAAATTTGAGTGATGTGTTTTTATGTCATTGTATTCAAAGGAATGGGTAGTGTATTCATTTTGGACATCAAAATTTGAAAGCATTTTTTGATTATCATTCTCTTTGCACACTATAATTGGTACACTAAAAAGACAAAATCACTCATAGGAGCATATGCATGACTAAAGATTGTTCTTTATGGTCATTCAAACATATTTTTGTAAGTTGATCTAAGTGAACATATTCTCTTTTGACTTTCCAATAGCCCTATCTGGGTCTTTATTGTCATGTCCCCTTTTTCAATAAACTTTCATGATGCTCCATAAGCTCATTTCCCATGTCCCATGGGCTTAGGAAAATAATACTAGGGAAATGATTTTATAGTTTTTAAGTGTGTTATACTTTTTATGTCTTCATAATCTGATCACTTCAAGATATTTTATAAAGTGAGCTCTTTATAATAAAACACAAGTTAAAAAGGTGGGCACCTAGAGTGGGAATCTTTTGTAATTAAAATAATCTTTTATTTAATTCTTCATTGTGGCATGGGAAGAGGCATTTGATTTTTTTTCTAAAAGGTTCCTTTTTGGAAAAAAAAGTAAGGTTCTCACTTGGGAAACTATATAAGCAAGGCCTTTTTCCAAAGGATGTATGCTTTCTTTATCAATTCATTCCTTGAAATATATATAAATTTTGATTCATCTATCAATAAAGATTAGAGGATAAAGATTTCCACTATTAGATTAGCAGATGAAAACACCTAGTTCAAATTTAGGTGATTTCATTCAAAGATTGCACTTGAGCTTTATTAAGATCATGGACAATTTTGAGGACTCAAGGTTGAGTGGTGAAGGATTTATGGGTAACTAGAATGGGACCTAGTTGTGAATTTTTCATTAAGCTAGGAGATCATTCAAGTGTTATAATGATTATTTTTGGTGGCCACCTTAGTGTTGTTTCCTTGTATTTGATAGGTGACTTATTGAGCACCATTTATATAATAAATAGATTGCTATTTGGTGTGATAAATTATTTGTATTTGTAGTCTCAAAAATATCTATAATTCTTGAATTAGAAATGAATAATATATTGTGAGTGAAATTATTTGTTGATATTTTATAAGTGTTTGAATTTAATTATTGTAAATATATCTAATCTTCCTAGTAATCTAATCCTAGTTTGATAAAAGGAATCAATTACTAAGTATTGAAATATGTGAGTTGAGGAATTTAATCAGATATTACCCAATATTCAAATTAGGGATATTATAATGGTATTATAGTTAAGTTCTTTCCAACCTAGGGAATCATGGCTAACCTAATTTGATGAAAAATGGATAATAGTGTATTAGATGAGTCTCAATATGGTAAAGGAGGCACAATGTTGTAGAGGAAGAAAAGGCTCAAGCAATGTCTGAAGAATGGATCACTTTGAGTATGGGTCAAAGAGAAATATCTTAAACACTGAAACAAATATCTTGAGCAAGAATTCAAGATGATTTATCATTTTCTACATTCTCCAACATCAAACTCTAAAATGGTTGGGTGTATGCAAAAAGTTGAGTCCACTTTTTGGCCAAAAAGTGGAAGTGTTTTTCCTACTTTTTACAATTTGTCACATTTGACCTAAAAATTTGAAGCATTTAAAGATTGAATCTTAAAAAAAGTTAGGAATATAAAATGTATTACTCAAAGTCTAGTTTCCAAATATGTGATTTCTTTTAATACCCATATGATACAAATTGATTTTCAATAGGAATGTCTAAAAACCACTATTTAAAAGTCATTTTTTCAAGACCATGCCATGCATGTGTACAACCATATTTTGACCTAAATAAAGTATTTTTTTTAATCCTTTTGGGAAAAATCTATAAGACACTAAAGATTGTTGAGGATATTTTTTTCAATTTTTTTGAATATTTTTTTATTAATTTTTTATTGTTCATAATTGTTGTTTTGAAAATCCCTCATGTACAACAAGCATAAGTAGACCTAAACTTATATTTTTTTATTTGTTTTCAAATTAAAAATAATTGTCTGAAGATTGTTGACATGCAATTTATTTTTTCAAAAAATCTAAAAAATAAAAAGTTATTAAAAATTTAAGAAAACTTATTAATTCAAGTTTATGGACCAATTTCATAAAAAACTATTTAAAAAATAGAAAAAATAATCTAATTATAAAAATATTACATATTTAAAATCTACACAGTCTCATCTATAATGGGTTTTAATTTCATTAAAAAATTCTAGAAAAACCATCTTCAGACTTATGTCCAAAGTCATTCTTTTCTAGTGACACTGGCATGACCTTCAAGTTGCAGGTCAAAGTAGGTCCAAAGCTAAGGGTTGGGTCCCCAAGCCTTTTTCGACCTGAAGCCCAAAACAAAAATCAAGTCAAAAATCCAAATTTTAAGAAATGGGATCTCGTATCCTAAACAATATCATGTTTGCTTTCTTTAATATTTTCAGCGGTCCAAAAGAATATGGATCCCATTTTAAAAAATAAAACAAGATCTCATTTCATAAATGTCATCCCATTTTATTTTTGACCTTTTTTTATTATTATTGATAACAAATTACTAGTGATTTCCTACAACTTGATATTTTTTTACTGTACGACCAACACCAACTTATTCTGCATATTTTTATTCATTCTTATTTTCTACATGCTCTTTACATGTAATTTAAAATCAATTTTGGAAGGAGTCAACCATTGGGATAATTTTGGAGTGGAGTTGTGCTCATTATCTAGTCATTTTGAGGAGGAATAAGAAAGGACTTTTATTATTCAAATTCATTTGCACTTCAGAATTTGGTAATCATGGGATCAAAACATCATCAAAAGAGGAAATAAAGGAGGGTCATGACACCTGGAGAAATTGAAGCAAATAGAGAGAACGAGGCTAAATGACAAAGAGATAGAAGAATGAGGATTTGAGAAATGAATAATATTGAAGCATTTGGTTCCATGACTATTGAAGAGACCATGGAGGATGGACTGGATGTAGATGATGCAAATTTGTAAGAGTTGAATGTGGAAGTTAATACGATTATATAAACTAATCCTGGTATGCCTTCAAATCCACCTTTCAATGACATCGAGAATGTGGTAATAGGCATGAATCTAGTTACATCTTCAAATCCACCTTTGAATGATATGAAAATTTTGATTATAGATGATATTCGTATTATTGATTTATAAGAAGGTGGATATACCAATGTTGAGATCGACTCTATTCCTAGACAAGTTGTAGAAATAGATATTGAAAATAAATCCCTTGTGTTGGTCAAAATGAAAATCCTTTTATTGTTGAAAATGAAAATCCTTGTGTTGGTAAAAATTAAAATACTTTTGTTGTTGAAAATAAAAATCCTTATGTTGTTGAAAATGAAAAGTATTTTTTTGAAAGTTAAAATTAATATTTTGGATAATCTTCTTGGTAAGATTTCTTGAAGAAAAATAAGAACATATGCCAATAGATTATACAAAAAAAAAAATATCAAAAAAACTATCATTTCAATATCAACTCATGATGCAATTGATGAGAATGCAAAAAATGAGAAGAGTAATGAAAATGTTAGGGATTTTTGTTAGTGTTTCTAGTGCGCTTGAGTCTATTGGTTCAAGAAGAGTCAATCTAAAAATAAGAGTGCAACACGACGAGCTATAACAATTGCTATAGTGAATAAAACAAATTTGGATAAAATAATGTTAAGCAACATTAGTGGAATTCTAGAAAATAATGGCATGGTGTGATGGTGAAGTTGTTGTGGTGTTGCTCTTTCCATAAAGGTTCAAACCCTACTGGGGTGTTATTATTGAATGCTTAAACTAGGGACGAGGTCCCCCGTTTGTGACCTCATCGGTTCATAGCTCTGGGTCAAAAGCGTTTACCTCTTCTTTGAAAAATACATTAATGGAATTCTAAACATACATCCTAAAACATTGGTAAGAGCAACAAAGAGAAGAGAAAGTATTGAAAATGATTCAATCAACCAATGTTGGAGTTTTAGTGGTCAACTCCCAAGGTCTGACATGAAATTGAATATTGAAATCAAATATTTTGTTAAAAAATATTGGCATGACAATTTACAAGGGTATCATCTAATGCTCTAGAGAGATGTTTTAAAATTAAGAGTGGGGTCCAAAATTTGTGATCCTCATGCAAAACACTTATTAGACACAACTCAAACCAAATTTTATAGAAATTTTTTAGATGATTTAGTGTTACTTGGAAATACTACCATAAGATAAAGATCATTTAAAAAATGTAAACCTTGGTATGCAAAAATTAGTAAACAATGAATCTCTTATTGTTGTAAAACGCATGTGCAATTTCATTATTATTATGATATTTTTTGATATATACATTGTACTTTACATACTAACATGATTATGCAAGAATGTGGTATTAATATGCCACCTAAAAAAATAAGGAGTTTATAACAGGTTTATTTTGTGAAAGATCTAATGGGCAATTATTTTATTTAAGTTCATGTATTTCTAGACAATGCACTAGTTGTGGCAATCTTTCATTCTTAGGAGTATGTATGCATGAAAGTATTAAAAATAATTTTGAACAACAATTCTAGTGGATGTTAAAATATATAAAGAATGGAAAAATTGGAAAGCATTGTGATTTAATCATAGAAAAAATTAGTGTACATGCATTCATATCAAAATTTAAGAGTAAGATTGTACCAAAATATGTGAAACACTCTCAACATGCTTGATGGCTTGATAGACAATTTTTCACATGTAGAAACACATTTCTAGTTGGAACTATACTATTAGTGGTTGATTTTGTAGAAAAATATACTCTTGCTCCAAAAGAGGAAATCCAATCGCAATATTACAATTCAGTGCAAGTGGCTATGTTTGTTTATATTGTATATAGACATGCAAATGATAGTATAGAGGATGATATTTTTTTTTTGAGGAGGTACCATTTCTATTTGAGTGATAACCAATTACACTCGTTAGAGTTTGTTCAATGTTGTTTCAATATATTTTATACAAATTTAAGAGAACGAGGAATCTAGACGATAAAACATCTCATATGGTTAGATAATTGTATGGGACAACTCAAGAATGCTCAAATGTTTTATTGGTTAAGTAGGGTTTAGAAGGAAAACAATGTCCAACATGTGGATTTTTTTTGAAGATATACATGGTAAAGGAGAACATGATGGAGCTGGTGTATGTGTTAAAAGAATTCTTTATAGAGAGCAATTGAAATTTGATGGAGTAAAATTTAAAGATGCACGTGTGTAATTGTGGATTGGTACAATACAATTGAAATTTTATAGGATCAAGCAAGAACTCTACAATTTGATGATTCTTTTGGTTGGTTGAAGAAGAGAACATTCTACCAAGAATTGATTGTGAGACAATAAGTGGATCAAATAAATGGCATTCATTTTTAAGAGTTCAAATGCAAGCACATGGACTATCTGGACAAGGGAGCTTCCATGATTTTGTCAGTTTTATATTTTAGGTGATTGGGAAGAATGTGAGAAGGAAAGATTGTTGAAACTTGCACAAAAACATGATCAATATGAAAAAAATTGAAGACAATGACCAAGTGTTTTCATCGAATGAATATGACTATGTTTCAAACCTTGTACAAGAATGTAATTTAATTCAATTTATTTCATTTTATTTATCTTTATTCCTATTTTTTAATATTAATTATATATGAATGCATACATATGTAGATTGGCCAAGTTATATGTTATACAAGTTTTTGAATTAAATTTTGTTTGCAAGACATGTGTACGTTGTTATTGCACCTAAGGAGAATGAAGAGGAAAAAAATATTGGTTGTCTCAATGTGTTGAGACTAAACATAAGTTAATTAAACCTCAAAAACATGATGATGGCTATCATTATCCAACATGTTCGATGGTGGTTTTCGACACTTGGATATGCAAATATCTAATAAGGAAGAATGGTTTTCCTACATTTGAAGATTATGAAACATAGAAGAAGATTATACACTACTCACATTTGGTGGTGGCAAAAAATATAAAAATAGTAAGGTATCACTGGAGACCTGCAAATAAAGAGTTATGAACAATTTCTATGGAAGGACATGAGACAATCATAGATGCATTGCAAAAAAGAGAGGATGTAGATGGTACAATGGAATAAGTAAATACATGTAAGTATATATATAGTTTTATATATTTAAATACATTTTTTGAAGATATATCAATTGATATTGCTTATATACATAGTTAAAATTGATTTATTGTCATTTTGTATCCTTAAGCCATCATCACATACTTTGAGACAAAAAAAAAAGAGAATGCAGATGACCTATAATGGAATAAGTAAATACAGGTAATTATATACATAGTTTTATGTATTTAAATACATGTTTTGATGATATATTGATATTTCTTATATACATAGTTAAAATTGATTTATTTTCATTTTGTATCCTCAAGCCATCATCACATTCATCACATACTTTGAGACAAAAAAAGAGAGGATGCAGATGACCTACAATGGAATAAGTAAATATAGGTAAGTATATATATAGTTTTATATATTTAAATATATGTTTTGATGACATTGATATTACTTATATACATAGTTAAAATTGATTTATTGCCATTTTGATATCAGGTGGTGTGAAGAGGCCACATTTTGATGATCTATCCTGTGAGTTTTGGATTTTCTTGACATGTGGCATAGCTATTTGAGATGTACATGTTGTATATATAGACCTTGAGATGGCATATACCACATTTTGTAAATATTGTTTTGAGTTGGCATATATGCCAAATTTGTATATGTACTTACACAATTACTCTACACTTATATATATATATATATATGATATTTGATATATTTTGTTTGTTGTGTACATATTTTCCTACTTTGAAACTTAAAATTTAAATGTATAATCAATTTATAATGGTTGAGTTAGATGATCAATAACATATTATATCTATTGATTTCTTGTAATCTTGCACTTTAATAGTTTATGAATTATATATCATTTTCACTCATAAATCATCATCAAACATTTACATTAACATGTATACTGTTGTTAAATTTGGTTGCCTTGGGAAACTTCACCAAATTTGATCCCTTTATCCTTAGTCTCTATAGTTGAAACATCCTTAAATATCATTTGATTCCTTGATCCATTAACATCCTTAGTCTCTATAGTTTCAATTTGGATTTTATCCTTTCAATAAAGTTAAATTTCCCCTTTAGCAATGATATATTTTTCAATTTGAACTTCCCTTTTGATTAATGCATCAAAATAAATAACATGGAATGCAAATTTTGGGTTAAAATTAATGATAAATTTGTATATAAGTTTCTTGGTGACTTTGTTAAAAATATCTAACAACATTTTTATCCTTCTTTTTTAAAAATTCAAAGCTTGAACTCAAGGGGCTTTAACTAGAGGTTAGTGTAGACACCCAAAATTTACTTCCAATTCTTTGATCCCCTTAAGCCATCCTATTAGGACCCCTTAAGCCATCATTTTACTTAGGACCTTAATTCATAGATCCTAATTATGTCTATCTAATGTGATTGAACATGAGAAATACTTTGATCACATTCATCATATGATTCAAGTTATGATTGTTAATGGACATAAATTATATCTAACTAATTTGTTCAAGTTAAAATGTATAAATGTACATGTGTATTACTAAAACAATAATAGTCCATAAAATACTAAAATTAATAAATTCCATGAACTAGAAACATATGTATATAATATAACTTGTATATAGAGCCCATGAAATACTGAAACATATGTATAGATCTAGTCCATGAAATGCTGAAATAATGAATCATACATATATAGAGTCCATGAAATGTACTAAAACACAAAATATACTAATATATATATATATATATATATATATATATATATAGTCCATGTGAAATGTACTAAAACATGAATATATATACGATTTAATTACTAGGTCAATGCAGGATCATGGGGGTCCAAACTTGGCCCTTAAGTGACAATGAAAATTCAGAAAAACGAAGTTAGGAAGCTTGACATAAAAATTTCAATAGGTTATTAAAATAATTTGTAAAATATGTAAGAACAAAATTTGTAGAAAATTGAATGTAGTTTCTAAGATACTAGCCCTTTTTTAGAAAAAAGTTGTATAGTTGTAAAATTGCACCCCTTGCAATTTCACATACATTCTTACATCCACTTTAGTGTCCATTCCCTTAGCATCTTGAGTAGGCTCATTTTGGCCCATGCATCAGCCTTTTTGCCATCTCAGGATGCTCCAACACCCCTTTTCAGTAGCTATCCTCGCATGTCAGCTTTGTGTTATCCCTTGTGATTTTCCCAAACATTCTTGTTGTTTTGTAGCATGTCATGTTTAGACACTAGTGTGTCGCGTGAACATCTGTGCGCCGTGCTATTGTCCTATGATGTGTCAATTCTCAAACACCTATCTCCAAGCATGCTTGCCACTTTTCCTCATCTTTTGTTTGTGGTAACGGCCTGGGACACCTTGTAACAGCTGGAGAAGCTTCTTTTCCCTCATTAAAAGCTATCCTTTTAGTTCATTTTTCTCTCTAGCTTCTTCTAGCTCTACTCTTCTGCTTCTAGCTTCCTCTCCTTCTTGGCTTCTCTCTCTAGCATTCTACCATCTTTCTCTTGCTTGCACAACTCCATTGCTTGCTACAACAACATTCTCCAAAGCTTTCCCAACTCCTTTTACAACACTCTTGGCTCTTACAACTCCATCTCCCCTATCTCATGCTTGTGAGCATCTTGGGATTCCACATCCCCTTATATCTATTGCATTTTTACTTTGTGATACGAGTTCTCCTCCTTGAGCGGGGATTGCTTTTATCACCTCCTTTGTGATATAGGTTCTCCTCCTTGAGTGGGGATTGCTTTTATCACTCATACTTGGTGGTGTGGGTTTTTCTTTCACCACACACTTTTTCCATTTTGATTACACTCTCTCTTTCTATATGGCTATCTGTGGAGGTGGGAACACCAAAATGGGGTTTGACTGAGGCAAACCCCTATATAGCCCCAACAATTTCTCCAAATATTACGCATGCAGGTTTTGAAGACATTCACATGTTAGAGGCTTCATCACTTGTGTGGTTATGAGAATTTCCTTTGTTCTCTTTATCTTTATCTTTTCTACTTTACTTTATTTCAGTTCTATTACATCCTGTTACTTTTTTTGCATTCTAAAAGTTCCTAGAAATTGGTGTAGAAGTAGTCATTTAGCTATTTTTTGTGATAAGTTTGCTTTATGTTCTGTACGAGATGCCAGCGCACCTTTGGGACACCAGCGCGCCACATTGTCATCCTTTGGCCGAGAGCTTGTTTTCTTGTCGAGAAAATTTCTATGACTCTCTTTCTAATTCTAGAACTCTCGCCATTGTTCCTTGAGGTAGTTTAGGGAAGTTTTCCCTGTGATGCTCTCTGAATGAAGAGAACTCATGAGTAGAAAATCCCCCTTCTCTACATTTTTGGTGAACCTAACATGAAGAAGGGTATTTTTCAAAAAAACTAGGAATTTATTTACCCCTACTTGATGGGGTCAACTTTTGACTTGGTGCTCGGAATTTAGAACCATTTACACCATTGGAAAGGTCTCCTAAGGAACTAGTTCAATCCCAAAAATACTAGTGCCTTCAACAATCAAATTTTAGAGATTGACGCAAGTTTCGACCTAAAATTTCGCTCCAAAGACCTCCGAAAATGCGAATTACTAGAACATAGAAAATACCAAAAAAATCGTAATGAATCTAATATCTTCTTTTATTAATTATGTATCTAATAATGATATTCCATTTCAGGAATGTGATAGTGACTTGGATTTACCCATGTCACTTGGTTTCTTTGATCCTTCTAACGAAAGTCCTCTTACTTCAGAGGATATTTTGTTGCAAGAAGATGAAATTATTGATAACTTTCTTAATGTTACTCTACCCTCTATTCATTCCAATGCATTCTCTCCTAGAGATGATGCATTTGTGAATGATGTATCTACCTTTTATTCCAATACACTCTCTTCTAGAGGTGTTGCATTAGTGAATGATGAATCCCTTCATTCCAATTCACTCTCTTTTAGAGATGATGCATTAGAAAATGATGAATCTCCTTTCAAATTTGACCCTACTTGGATTGATGTTGAGAACATGTCTTCACATAATTGTTCCACTAGTTGTGATGATTTTGTAAATGTAATATATGTCTCTACTGCCCCTCAAAGGCCTAAGAGACTGATCATTTATGTGACTCCAGCTAGTCCTTCACCTAAAAGAGATTTTTCTATTAATGGTGTTCCATTTGATAGTGATTCTCCTGACCTTTCTAAGGCTCCCTCTTATAGAGTGGTAGCCCATGATACTTATGAGAATAGAATGAATAAACAATCAAGCCTTCTTCAAGCACATAAACCTACAATGAAAGCACCTAGTGATTGTGATCTTGTTGAGAAACTTCAAGTTGCTCCAACTAAGATCTCACTGTGGGACTTGCTTTAGTGTGCTTCAATTTATTAGGGTATGCTTCAAGAATCCTTGCAAAAGATCCTCTTGTTTCTTCCGCTACGACGACAAATGCTAATGTGTTGATGGTGTATATTCATGTGGATTCATTAAATATTATGTTCTAACCATAGGAACTCCTGCTTTCGGAAGTACGAAAGCATGCGGATCCTCTAATGATTGTAGCTAATATTAATAAAATTGGTGTTAGACATACTCTCATTGACATTGGTTCAACGCTCAATGTATGTAGCATTGATCTATTGTCTAAGATTAATATTGATTTTTCTTCTCTTAATGCTTCTCCTATTGTTATTTGTGGGTTCAATAATGTGGGGTGACAAGCTCTAGGTACAACAATTTTACCTTTGCAGCTTGGACCCATTACTATACCCACTCTAGTATATGTTATGTCAGAAAAGTTACCTTATAACCTTCTTCTTGGTAGTCTGTGGATTCATGCTATGGGTGTAGTCCCATCTACCTTGCATAAATGTATTGAGTTCATTGCTAACAATAAAGTAGTCACAATCAAGGTTGACCCTAAGGCTATGCACTTATGTGAAATGGAAGTTGTTGGTTAGGTCTCAATTGTGCCTACTCTTATACCTTCAATATCTTCCAGTGTGTCGATGTTTACTCCAAAAGTACCTACTACAAAGGATACTCTAGAGATAAATGTCCCTAAGGAAGATCCTTCTGAAGCAAGAAAAATTAAGTCTACTCTTTCTACTTCTCAAAAGAATGCATGTCTTGGTGATGATTGGGGTTCTTTAGAATTTATAGAATTCTTCACCGAAGAATATAAAGTCGACCCGATCCACTCAAACCTTTTGATAACATCATCTGAACCCGCTATCAAAGATGGTCATTCTTTTGTATCGTGGGATAAGGTGAATGCAAATTGTAATGTTCTTTGTGTTGATCCTCCTTTTGAGGAAGATGATCACACTTATGTTAAAGAGGGTAATGTTAGTAGTCCTGTCAAAGATGATGATGGCGATCCTGTAGAGGAGTATGATCCTCATTTCCAGAATAATACTCTTTATGGAGGTCCTCATCCATTGTCTTCTATCTTTGTGCCTTCTTGTGAGCAGTCGAGTTTTTCTCCACAAGAGAAAGGGTTGCTTCCTACTCCTCATCCTCTATTTGAGCAAGAGTGTATTTTGTTTCAGCTTCTCAAAGCCCACTTAATCACTCTTCCTTCTCCTACATGCAAGAAATTTCATAAACATGGTAAAGAAAAACATTCTTTATGTGCATACCATCGAGTGCTTGGCCATTCCACAAGTGTATGTAAAGCCTTGAAAGATAAAATACAACTTCTTATTTCAGGTGCCATCAAACTCCCATTTGATTGGTGCACCTGCCTTTTCTTCACATGACAAGTGATAATGAGGTTTACCTCTATCCTATATGTTATAAACTATATCTTGCATGGTTCTCCTCTCCTATATGCTGGGGGCAGTGATACCTTGCTCTAGCGATGTCTGTCCCTCTTAAGGACCCTTCCTCTCTTCATTTTAAAATTCTTCTATGTGTTATTTCTTAGTTTGGGGATGACGCATAGTATTGAGACAACCTTTTACATCGAGGTCTCTTTTACTTTTTTAACTCAAATCCTTTAGTTTTTAATGTTCTAACATTGTTGTCTAGTGTAGGTTTTTCTTGTCTAATGCATTTTTTTTGCAAGTCTTCAACTTGGGGGCATGCTTCCATGGTTCGAAGAAATGTTTGCTTCCTCTATAGTATCCTTTTGGCATATGATGTTATTTATGTTTAGTAGATTTCCTTTAGTGTGCATATTAGCATAGAATCATATGTTCGCTAAAGTGGAGGAAAATTGTATAGTCGTAAATTTGCACCCCTTGCAATTTCACATACATTCTTGGATCTGCTTTAGTGTCCATTCCCTTAGCATCTTGAGTAGGCTCATTTTAGCCCCTGCATTAGCCTTTTTCCCTTCTTAGGATGCTCTAGCACCCCTTTTTAGCAGCTATCCTTGTGTGTCAATTTTATTGTTAGCCCTTGTGGGTATGTGCAGGATCATGATGGGCCAAAAAGTGGCGATATGATGGGTATTTGTAGGGTATGTGTCTGGCGACTTTCTTTTACCCAAAATTAATGAAATGAAAAGGGTTTTTAAAGGAGATTCTCATATTTCCACCAATATAAATTATGCTTTACTTTGAATTTAATAAATAATTATTATTCATTTTCTATTTGAATTATGACTAAAGCCTTGATTGATAGGTTGATTGAAAAACATCTATAGCTTTCAAACAGTATCACATTTTTTGAATCTGAAACATGTGTCACATTCTATGCTTCGTATACTATAGGATTAAAAAAAATGAATTTCATGAAGTTTTGACCAAGTTAAGGTGGTTAGACGTACGAGTTTTTATATTTTTTAAAAGTTGTAATAAAAAAAAATTAATTATTTACTTGGAAATAAATTACAAAAAAATATGTGTCACATCGGGACATGAGTCCTCTACTTATATCTAAAATCTTATTAAAAATTTAATCATTTTATTGTGGTTAGGGTGGTTAGAAAGACACCTACTTCTTATTTTTTCCCTGAAATTTAAGTACTATTGCATTGAAATTTCAAATTTTTATCAAATAGATTTTATTTATAAAAAAATAAACTTAGTAGTTTAGAAACCACATTCAATTTGCTACAAATTATATTCTTACATATTTTTGAAATAATATAGATAACTTATTCAAATTTTTACGTCAAGTTGCCTAACTCCAATTTTTCTAAAATTTTTGCTACTTAAGGGCTTGTTTTTTCCATGATGATCCTGCACATAAGTTATTTTCCCATTCTTGTTGTTTAGTGGAAATTAGCACACTGTGTAGACATCTGCTCACTGCACTAGCATCCTATGACATTTCAACGCTCAAACACCTATCTCTAAACATGCTTTCCACTTGTCCTCACCTTTTGTCAGTGGTAATGGCTCGAGATGCCTTGTAACAACTGGAGAATCTTCTTTTCCCTTATTAAAATCTATCCTTTTAGTTCATTTTTCTCTCTAACTTCTTTTAGCTCTACTCTTCTACTTCTAGCTTCCTCTCCTTGGCTTCTCTCTCAAGCATTCTACCATCTTGCTCTTGCTTGCACAACTCCATTGCTTGCTACAACAACATTCTCCAAAGTTTTCACAACTCCTTTTACAACACTCTTGGCTCTTGCAACTCCATCTCCCCTAT
Source organism: Sequoia sempervirens (assembly GCA_007258455.2). Classification (NCBI taxonomy): domain Eukaryota; kingdom Viridiplantae; phylum Streptophyta; class Pinopsida; order Cupressales; family Cupressaceae; genus Sequoia; species Sequoia sempervirens. Next base: position 168,028 of record VDFB02193535.1, read on the forward strand.
CTCATGCTTGTGAGCATCTTTGGATTCCACATCCCCTTATCTAATATTGCATTTTTACTTTGTGATACGGGTTCTCCTCATTGAGCGAGGATTGTTTTTATCACAGGTCCTTTGTGATACGAGTTCTCCTCCTTGAGTGAGGATTGCTTTTATCACTCATACTTGGTGGTGCTGATTTTGTTTTCACCACACGCTTTTTCCATTTTGGTTACACTCTCTCTTTCCAGCTGGTTGTCCGTGGAGGTGGGAACACCAAAATGGGGGTTTGAGTGAGGAAAACCCCTATACAACCCTAATAATTTCTCCAGATATTACACATGCAGGTTTTGAAGACATTCACGTGCTAGAGAGGCTTCATCACTTGCATGGTTGTGAGCATTTCCTTTCTTCTCTTTATCTTTATAGATTTTCTACTTTACTTTATTTCAGTTCTATTGCATCATGTTACTTTTTCTACATTCTAAAAGTTCCTAGAAATCAGAGTAGAAGTAGTCATTTAGCTATTTTTTGTGATAAGTTTTCTTTCTGGTCCGTACAAGACGCCAACATGCCTTTGGGACACCAATGCACCGCATTGTCGTCCATATCTCATGCTATCATCCTTTGGCCGAGAGCTTGTTTGCTTGTCCAGAAAATCTCTATGACTTGCTCTTTCTGATTCTAGAACTCTCGTCGTTGTTCCTTGAGTTAGTTTAGGGAATTTCTCATCGTGAGGCTCTCTGAATGAAGATAACTCGTGTGTAGTGAATCCCCCTTCTGTACAAAAGTAAATCTATTTTGATTTAAAATTTGAAATTTCAATGCAGTAGTACTAAATTTTCAGGAAAAAATAAAAAGCAAGTGTTTGTCTAGCCACCTTAATGATGAGAAAAAATAAATATGTTTTCTAAATATTTCAATATAAGTAGAGGACACATGCTCAAATGTGACACATTGTTTTGTAATTATTTTGCAAGAAAATAATTAGTTATGAATTTTCTATTAGGAATTTTTTAAAATATTAAAAGCCATTTTTTCGACCACCCTAACTTGGTCAAAAAATTATGAAATTCATTTTTTTTAAGCAATAGTTTGTGAAGCATAGTGTGTGATGCATCTTTCAAATTCAAAAAATATATAACCATTTAAAAGTTATAGATGTTTTTCAATCAACCTATTAATCAGGACTTTACACATAGTACATGTAGAAAATCAATAATAATTATCTATTAAATTCAAAATAAAGCATATCTTATATCGGTAGAATATTGTCAATTTTTTCAACATACCCTTTTCGTTTCATCAAAATTAGATGAAAAAAAAGCCATCAATTCATGAAGGGTGAAGTCTGAAAAACTCTTAGAACCACTGTAAACACATTGGGGATGTTGAATTTTTAGCTTGGTAGTCCCCAAGCCAAGTACCAAAGCAAAATGGATATCTAATATAAACAGATATCCGTTTTGACCAAATTGGATATCTTATACGAAATAAATATCTATTAATGCCAACAAAGTAACGAATATCCATTTTTTGTAACAGATATTCGTTTATTGGTCCACATTCTTATAAATATTTATATATATTTTATATTAGGTTATATAATATATATATATATTATATATATATTAATATATATATTATATATATATATTAATATATATATTAATAATATAATAAATAATATTTATATAATGATATAATATATAATATTAACATATTATATTGTTTATATAATACTATAATACTACATTATTTAAATATTATATTATATTTATAATCTGTACATATTTATAATTTACACATAACAAAATGGGTACATGTTCTGTCCATAACAAATATTCGTTATGCAAAAAAAAAATATCAGGTATGCAACAAAACGGATACCCGATATGCTTAAATAATGGATATCCATTATTTCAGAACAAATATCCATTTTTAAGAAATTTAAATCTTTTGAAGCTTCATCCTATGCATACAATATAATATATAATACATCTATTATATATTAATAATAATTAATTATATGAATTCGAGAGAGAGGGGGTGTGGGAGGGAGAGAGAGTGTGTGAGAGAGATGGGGTTGGAGTGAGAGAGAATTGTTTAGGTAGGGTGGGAGTGATAGAGGGAGGGAGAGACATGAGAGAGAGAGAGACCTAAGAGGGAGAGATAAAGAGCAACTTGAGAGGGAGAGAGAGGGAGAGAGTTATTTAGGTAGGGATGGAGGGAGAAACCAAAGAGAGGGACTTGAGAGGGAGAGACATGAGAGAGAGGAAGGGAGAGATAGAGAGAGAGAGAGAGTTATTTAGGTAGGGAGGGACAAAGAAATGTGTGTGTGAGAGAGAGAGGGTGGGAGGGATAGAGGGGGCAAGATACCTAAGAGAGAGGGGGTAGGAGAAATAGATGGAGGAAGAGACATGAGAGAGAGGGGGTGGGGAGATATAGGGAGGGAGACCAGAGAGTGACCCAAGAGAAACCTAAGAGGGGGTTGGAGTGAGAGAGACTTGAGAGGGAGAGACTTGAGAGAGAGAGAGATGGAGAGACCTGAGAGAGAGCTCCAAGAGAGACGTGAAAGGTGGATGGAGCGAGGGAGAGTTTTCTAGGTAGGGTGGGAGGGATAAAGGGATGGAGAGACTTGAGAGAGAGAGAGAGCTAGATGAGAGAGAATTGAAAGGGATAGACCTAAGAGAGAGGGAAGGAGAGAGATATAGAGAGTTATCTAGGTAGGGAGGGAGGGAGAAACCAAAGAGAGAGAGGGGGGTGGGATGGATAGATGGAGTGGGATACCTAAGAGAGAGAGGGTAGGAGGGATAAATGGAGAGAGAGAGATGAGAGGGGGATGGGAGGGATAGATGGAGGGAGATCAAAGAGGGAGAGAGAGACTTAAGAGATAGAGAGAGAGATAGACTTGAGAGGGAGAGACATGAGAGAGAGGGAAGGAGAGAGAGATAAAGAGTTATCTAGGTAGGGAGGGAGGGAGAAACCAAAGAGAGAGAGATGGTGGGAAGGATCAAGGGAGTGAGATACCTAAGAGAGAGAGGGTAGGAGGGATAGGTGGAGGGAGAGATATGAGAGGGGGGGTGGGAAGGATAGAGGGAGGGAGATGAGAGAGAGACCCAAGAGAGGCCTGAGAGGGGGTTGGAGTGAGAGAGAGAGAGACTTGAGAGGGAGAGACTTGAGAGCGAGGGAGAGACCCAAGAGTGACCTGAGAGGGGGTTGGAGCGAGAGAGTAGAGTCTAGGTAGGGTAGGAGGGATATAGGGAGGGAGAGACTTGAGAGAGAGAGAGAGACCTACTTGAGAGAGAGGTAAGGAGAGAGTTAGAGTTATCTTGGTAGGGAGGGAGGAAGAGACCAAAGAGAGAGGGTGGGAGGGAGTGAGATACCTAAGAGAGAGAGGGAGAGACCCAAGAGAGGCCTAAGAGGGGGTTATAGAGAGAGAGGGAGTAGTCTAGGTAGGGTAGGAGGGATAGAGGGAGGGAGAGACCTAAGAGAGAGAGGGAGAGACTTGAGAGGGATAGACCTAGGAGAGGTAAGGAGATAGATGGAGAGAGTTATCTATAGTGACAAAAAAAAAGTATCCCTTTTCCTCACTTAACTTAGGAATAATTAATATGGAAATGAGCCTAATGTTGCCTTGATTTAGTGTTGTTAATGTGTTTTACACATTCACATTAAGTTTAGGGCCCTTTTAAACTAAATGGACCTAATTATGCCTTATTTAGGATGTTGTAAAGTGTATCTTTAAACTTTCACACTAATCTAGGGCTTTATTAATTAATTGGGCTTATTTATGCCTTAATTGGTCCTATTTTGCATCTACAAGCCCAATTAAATGCATTTTTCTATGGATAATCCTGACATTTAACAAATGAAAAATCATAATTTAATGTTTGAGGTTGTGTGTTCTAGATCTAGTGATTTGGGACTCATACGCCACCTTGGGCATATGAGTCTCACCTAGCTCTTGGGACCTGATTTCAAATTTCACATTTAACAATCTACACTTCTTGGAGTTTGTGTCATGTGTTTAAGACACTGGGACTCATGTGCCCCAATTGGCATATGAGTCCCACTTTAACTAAGACATAATTTATAAAATTATCAGTGGGATTTTATTATACTAGATCTGATGTTGGCTTGTAGCATTGCAATTTCAGGAAATTTGGCATAAACAAGTATAAATACAAGGCTATTTCACTTAGTTTCACCTAGCAATTTTGAGTCAAGCATCCTATGATTTCATAAGAGAATTATAGAGTATACAAGATCATTCAAGAGCATCAAAAGGTAGATTTGTAGAAGATTATTGTAACAATTCAAGATCCATTATCATGTCAAGGGCTTGATACATTATGCATGTGGTTTTGAGATAATGTTGTGATGAATTGTTCAAGATCAATTCAAGTATTCAAATGAATTACCTTTCATCGATAATCATGATCAAGATCTACATCCATTGAGGCCACAAGTCATGCTTGTTTGGAGATTTACATGGTTTCAAAAAAGGTTCTATTGTTTCATCTTTTGTTTCATGTTTCATTTCTCATTAAGGTTTGATTACCAAAATGGGATTTGACCAAGGAAAACCACCATTCTCTAACAAAAAAACTTTTTTTCCCTCTCTTTGTATGTTGTAGTTTTATAGGTTGAAGAAAAATTGGATTTGAATCCTTCAAAAGTACCAAAATTGTAAAGTTGTAAAAGTTGCAAAAGTTGTCATGAGAAGTTGTCAAGGCTCACAAAAACTTAAAGATCTAGAGAAAGATAGCCAATTTATCTACATGAAATCAATGGGAAAGAACTTATTTAATCCATCTTCAGAAGCTCATAAAGTTTCAGTTAAAAATTCTTCTCCTAGGACACTTTGCAAAAAAGTGGGACACTTTGCAACTGTTTGGGCGTATGAGTCCCAATGCAACATTTTTTCCAAATTTCTATAGATCTAGAACAGTCATAAGGAGATTCCATATCTTTCTCAGAAACCTAGACTAGGACTAAATCGCCTAGCTTGGCGTATGAGTCACAATTCACTTTAAAACAATTGTTTTTCAAGGTTTTCATACCTTGTTTTGACCTCTCCATTTTTCCAGGTACTTTTTTTTTCATGCTTTTTGTCAATTTCATTTAATAATTTCAAGTTTCTAGGGTTTAGGGCATTAGAGTTTCCATTTCTCCTTTGAAGCTTCATTTTATGGTAAACCCCCATCTAATCACAAAAGGAAACCACTAGCCCTTCCCTCAATTGATTCACTTGTTGAGGCATCTTGGTTTCCTAATGAACTAAGAGTGAAATAGGTCCAAAGTTGTCAATCTCACAAAAGGTGGAACCCTATTTCCTTTGGTTCATTATCTAGGTAGGGAGGGAGGGATAGATGGAGCAAGATACCTAAGAGAGAGAGTAGGAGGGATAAATGGAGGGAGGGAGAGACATGAGGGGGGGTTGGAGGGATAGAGGGAGGGAAATCAAAGAGGGAGTGAGAGACATGAGAGAGAGGGGGGGAGAGAGATAGAGAGTTATCTAGGTACCTAGGGAGGGAGGGAGAAACCAGAGAGAGATGGTGGGGGGATAGAGGGAGTGAGGTACCTAAGAGAGAGAGGGTAGGAGGGATATATGGAGGGAGGGATGTGAGAGAGAGGGGGGTGGGAGGGATAGAGGGGGGAGATGAGAGAGAGACCCAAGAGAGACTTGAGAGGGGGTTGGAGTGAGAGAGAGTTGTCTAGGTAGGGTGGGAGGGATAGAGGGAGGGAGAGACTAGAGAGAGAGACCTAGATGAGAGAGACCTAAGAGAGAGACTTGAGAGAGAGGGAGGGAGTGAGAGAGATATATAGAATTATATAGGTAGGGAGGGAGGGAGAAACCAAAGAGATAGAGGGTGGGAGGGATAGAGGGAGTGAGATACCTAAGAGAGAGTGGGTAGGAGGGATAAACAGAGGGAAAGACATGAGAGAGAGGGGGTGGGAGTAATAGAGGGAGAGAGATACCTAAGAGAGAGGGTAGGAGGGATAAATGGAGAGACATGAGAGAGAGGGGGTAGGAGAGATAGAGGGATGGATACCAAAGAGGGAGAGAGAGACCTGAGAGAGAGACTTGAGAGGGATTGACATGAGTGAGAGGGAGGGAGAAACCAAAGAGATAGAGATAGTTGGAGGGATAGAGGGAGTTGAGAGAGAGAGAGTTATCTAGGTAGGGAGGGGGGGAGAAACCAAAGAGAGAGGTTGGTGATAGAATATGGAATCATATTTTTATTTATGAAGATATTATTTCTAGATATCTTGAGCTTGTTATTCCATTGGACACATGGTGATTTCACCCATCAAGAACCTACTAAGAAACAATAGGGTATGTGCAGGATCATGATGGGCCAAAAAGTGGCGATATGATGGGTATTTGTAGGGAATGTGGTTGACGATTTTTTTTTACCCAAAATTAATGACACGAAAAGGGTTTTTAAAGGATATTCTCAACTTTCCACCAATATAAATTATGCTTTACTTTGAATTTAATAAATTATTATTGTTCATTTTCTATTTGAATTACGACTAAAGTCCTGATTGATAGGCTGATTGAAAAACATCTATAGATTTCAAACGGTATCACATTTTTTGAATTTGAAACATACGTCACATTCTATGCTTCGTATACTAGAGGATTAAAAAAAAAATTGAATTTCATGAAGTTTTGACCAAGTTAAGGTGGTTAGACATACGAGTTTTTATATTTTTTTTAAGTTGTAATAAAAAAATAATAATTAATTATTTACTTGGAAAAAAATTACAAAAAAATATTCATCACATCGAGACATGAGTCCCCTACTTATATCTAAAATCTTATAAAAAAATATTATCATTTTATTGTGGTTAGGGTGGTCAGACAGACACCTACTTCTTCTTTTTTCTTGAAATTTAAGTACTACTACATTGAAATCTAAAATTTTCACCAAATAGATTTTGTTTAAAAATAAATAAACCTAGTAGTTTAGAAACTAAATTCAATTTGCTACAAATTCTATTCTTACATATTTTTGAAATAATATAGATAAATTATTCAAATTTTTAGGTCAAGTTGTCTAACTCTAATTTTTCTGAATTTTTTGCCACTTAAGGGCCTATTTTTTCCATGATGATCCTGCACATACCCAATAGTAGACTTGAGAATTTCTCCATCTAGAAAACACATGGTGATTTCAATGTAAATTACAATTTTGCATAAATCTAAAAGTCATAAATTTTGATTAGTCATAAATCCTACTTGAAGAAACACTCACCAAAGGTATCCATGTAGATATGAATTCATTCAAACATCCAAAACACCCAAACATTCTACAACCAAGGATTTGTTACATGAATGAGGAATTAAAAAATCTACTACAAGTAGATCTAATTAGTAGGAAACTATAACATGTGTCTGAGCACTATCTAGGATCTTATAGGGCACCAAAAGACTAAATCCACAACGAGATCTATGTTATTTCCTTATCTTTATTTTTATCTTTTGTCACTAGTGTTTTTCATTTGTTTGCACCCAAAAAGATACAATATATATTGATGCTCTCACTAATAACCAAGATTAATACATAGCTAAAAATACCCCTCCTCTTTTTTATCATCTAATAAAAAGTTAGCTATGATACTAAATGCAAGAAATTGATGTAGGAGCATTTAGATCCGTAGGCGATGTTGCATCAATAAAAAATATTTTAGGTTTTATTTCAATCTCAGTGTAGTTTTGGTGTTGTCTCTGTTGGTTTTATTGGTTTTCATCTAAAGGAATTTTCAAAATAAATTTAATCAAGAAAGGAATTCATCTTATTAAAAGTCCAAATAGGTATAGATCTAGATTCAATTTAGAAGAAATTGGAGCAAAATTGGTAAAGTTGTGAGAAACTGATGGATTAGACCTTTTTAGGAATAAATTTGAGTTTTTGTTAGTTCCAAGAACCCCAAGAACTACTAAACAAATTCTAGTTTTTACCAGAAACTCCAATAGGTTATGTTTTTTTATTAAAATATATGATAGATTCTAGTTCTTACTAACAGCTTTGTCAAAGTGTTAATTTAGAGGTTCAACTAGTTAGCAACCCTATTAGATCTATAAATTTTAATTTTCTTGTGTGAAAAGGGTTCTTCCTTTTCAAATGTGGTCCTCTAGAGGATAAGGACAAACTGCTTTTGAAAGGGTTGCACATTCCTAGGTCAAAGCTCATTTATGTATTAAACCATGTGGAGTCTTGGTTTTGCTCCTCTTATAGAATCTTTTTCAACTATTGTATTTTGGGTGTATCTACTAAATCTACCACTGCATTCTAGGGTTCTTCTTTTTGGATTTTGTTGGAAAATGCATTGGAAATTTTTTTTTAACCTCCTAAAAATTTAATTTCATTTACAATACCCATATGCTTGCATCCTTATGGAATTACACACTTCCAAGCAACTACAAATTGGTCTTAAGGTTGGTGATAGAATGTGGAATCATATTTTTATTTATGAAGATATTATTTCCAGATATCTTGAGCTTGATATTCCATTGGACACATGGTGGATGGTTTATAAGATTGTATGTGTGAAGGATCCAATAGCTAAAAATGACTCTTGTAGACCATTGTATGGGTGTTGCCATAATAGTGTGTTCTAGTTTTGTGATATCTTAATTTTTTTTGAAATCACATTTTTTTAAAATTTTATTATTTAAGCCTTAAGGGGTTCCATCTAAAGGATTTTAATTAAAGAGGGTTAGATCAAACTCCATTAGATCAAACCCCCTTGGATAGAGCCATGTTGGTCTTAAATCTAACCATCAATGGAGTCTCCTCTGCACCTATAAAAATGCTAACAAAACACCACTTTTATTTCACCTTTTGGGGGATCAAATGAAGTCATTTAGGATAAATACTTTGTAATTAAGTAGCCCTTATTATAAGCATCCCAAAAAGTATAATATTCAATTATTTTTAAAATTTTATTATTATATTTATATTCTATTTCTCGTGAATGTAGTTTTTTCAACAAACATCAAGGTCTTTGTTTCACACACATGAAAAAATTAAAAAATTGAGGAAAAAATTCTAAAAAATATATATGCATTAGGTATTGATGTCCTTAATTTAATGGAAAAATAAGATCTTAATTTGGATGAATAGAAAAAAATTATGCATTATCAAAGTGTTAGTCACTCAAAGACTCAAGCCTTCAAGATCACTTGCAAAAACCAAAAATAACCTTCTACAAGAGGGAAAATCAAGAACATAGATTTATAATAATGGATGCAAGATATGGTCAATATGCAATACTCAATATTATAGTGATATATTGGACCCGACTCAATTGAATCAAATTGTCTAAGATGTACAAATGATACCTTTATTATAAAGGAAAAATGTGAGATAGGATTAGAAAAGATCTCGATATGTATCTTAATCATGTATAATGAGACAACTACCTCAACAAATATTAAATGAGTTAGAACACAAGCATCAAATTCCAAAAGATAAGATAAGATCTAGTGACAACTAACAATATCTAGAAAGATCCCTTCCTAGGACCTAAGTGGACTTAGCATGTAAATAGAACCTAAATAGACAAACAACCTATTTACACCAACACCCTCCGTAAGTATAGCTTAGGGAGTCAATTATTATGCAAAGATGCAAATATGGGTCTCAAATACGAGGTCATGTTAGGTACCAATATACATATACAATGCAATCTCTCACAAATGGACTAAAAGGAGAAAACATAATGGGACAAAAATCCTCCCGAAAAGAGAGATGAAATACAAAATGCTCTCAATGACGAATGAGAGGGATAAAACACCATGCGAGGAAAAATACCCCCCATAAAAGAGAGAAAGAGAGACCATGTAAGCCCCTCTCAATGGCTAGTCTCTTGCAAAAATAGAAGCTCAACATTGAGTGTTGAAGATGATTCAATCTCATTGAACAACATTCCTCCCCTTAGGAAGAAACAAAATGAAGATGATATGCAATATTTCTTCCCATTACTCAAAAGAAGATGTGCGATGAATCTAGTGATATGTGATATCTTTGAACTATACTCAAGTGTCTCCATATTGATGTCGAAAGTTGACACACTCCAAACATGTGTTGTAGGCCACACAACTAAAAATTTCAATCTAGAATCTCTGAGAGATAGATGTAGAACACACTCCAAAGATAAAGATGTATCATCTGAAGACAAAGAATCCTCTTCCAAATGTTTTCCAAAAATATCCACACTCACGTCAAACTGCAAATAATAATAATGTAGAAAATGAACAAGAGGGTCAGATTGTTCCCCTACAACAATTGAAGAAGGATCATTTCCATCAAAGAGAAAATGTTGTATTCATTTTATTGTAACTAGATGATTAATTTTAGTTTGGTACATATCTCAATGCTATATGAAACTCTTGGACATAAGTATGTGATTTTGACAATATTTATGAAAAACAACTCAAATAGGTCCAAAATTAATGGAAGAAATGCTAAAAATACACTCGTCCCCTTTATTATTTAATCAAACTAAATACTTGCTTTATTATTTACATTTAAAAATAATCCTATAAATTAATTTAAATTAAAGTGAATGAAAATAAAGATACCCTTTTCACCCTTATAATAATAAAACTAAATAGGGCGGGGGCCCTAGCTCGGTTGGCTAAGTAATTCCGTTGCGGCTCGGCTGGTCACGAGTTCTAGTCTCCCCCGTCCCGTGGTACCGGAGGGCGTGTCGCGCCAGCGCCGCCGGTCACGTTAAAAAGTTTACCAGGCGCACTGCAGTTTATAGGGGGTCGTGCTACCTGATTCCTGCTGTCTAAAAAATAATAATAATAATAATAAAACTAAATAAGTCTTATACTATTTATAAATTTTTAATAAAATATCTAAATGAAAACAATTGTGATTATTAATTTTTGTTCTATTTTTTTTAGACTGTAGGAATCAGTCGGGTATCTATCCCCCTATAAATTACAATACGCCTGGTAAACTTTTTTCACGCAATCGATGGCACTAGTGCGACACGCCCTCCGTTACCACATGGATGGTGGGGAGACTAGACCTCATGACCTCTTGCCTGCAACAGGTTGCTTTAGTGAATCAAGCTAGGTCCACCACCCCAATCTTTGTTACTAATTGAAAATATATAATAACAATCAATTTTATTCTTAAAAGAAAAAATAAGTTGTCAAAAGGTTTTAATTTTTTGGTGATGTTGAATGATTCTAAACGAAGAGATGAAACCAAAATCTCACCTTAACCAATTTTGACAAAAATAAAAATCTAAATTTAACATAATCTCTCTCTCAAAACAAAAACAAAAAAACAAACAAACCTAATTAACCAAAATCCTTCCATAAAGAAAAACAATTAAAAGAAAAAGAGGAATTATGTAAAGTGCTAAATAGCTAAGACCATGAAAGGAAATGTATCTAACTAACAAAAGGACACAAACTCTATTAAATTTTGAGAGCTATAAATATATTGGGCAACTTCAAAAGCAATAAACTATCTAACTATAACATTTGAAGCAAAAGAATAATAAGAGCTGAAATAGTAAGAAGTTAGTGAAGGGAAAGAACCTAAACAACTGAGAGGAGAAGAAGTTGCGTTGTCCAAAACTCCCTGAATCTCAAGACTATTGTCTATCCAACCCTTAGAATGCACATTTATCTGCATTTATTAACTAACCAAGGGCCAAAGGTCCGCGTGGAATTGCAGAAATAGCAGTCTCTCCCTCCAACATCTTCAACATCTCTGCCAAACTCGGTCTGAAATGAAAGATTTTAATGACGTCCACAAGACTAAATAGTCTTTGGGACTGAGACAAACATGCCTAATTTGTCTTTGTGCTCTTTTCCAAGTCGAATCTCCTATTAATTTTGACTAAAATGCTACCATTGCATATGCACACAACCAACACTTACGAAGGTGCTTTTTCATGTTTTCTTTTCCCAATCCAAAAGAGATGGGGATTCCGATGGGCTTAAGAGAGCCTTTGGCCTTGGCGACAAGCACATCAGCGATTCGACGTTCTCAAGCGCAGATTTTGCTATTCTCAGCAAATTATACTACCGTATTGTATTGTGTAATTTTATCGAAAGTGTTAAACAGCAATTCCCAGGCATTCATATATGTTCAAACTAGAATAATATAAGAATATATCTGGCGTATCCATGACTTGTAGAGATTAATGAATGGAATACTGTCAAACGATCCATAAAATTGTACTCGTTGAAGTTTGTGTACCTTACCATTTAAAGAAAAAGAAATCGGGTTGAAACTTTTATCTTAAGCATAGTTAAAAACGAAAGTTAGGGTTTTGCCTACTAAAACAAAAGTTGGATTGAAATTCGATTAATATGAAGTGAGGCTTAAGCAATCTCTCTAATGGATTGGACTTAGTTTGTATTGGAGTGTAAATCAATAATACATTTATACGTTACTAACATGTTATCACGAGATTTTAGATGATCATTGTTTAACTACAATTTAAACCTTTTATTTATAGGAATTTTGGATTGGAATTCGTTTATTATGAAGAGGGGCCTAAGCGATTTTTTAAATGGATTAGAGTTAGCTTGTATTGGTGCATAAATTTATAACACATTTATTAGGTTAAGAAAATGTCGCCATGATTTGTTGTATGATCATTATTTCAATTTTTATTCATAGGAATTTGGATGGAAATTGTAATGAAATTAAATGCACAAGAGAAAATTTTAATATGAAGTATGTTGAAAATATTTGATAATAGCTGAGAATGAAAAGTCACTTGAGGGGGAAAATCTCCAAGTATCTCTAATGAGAACACAATTCACAATCTGATGATCAAATAAGATTCACTACCTCCTATATATACCCTACTTATACTTGAATATCACCAAGGCTGACTTAGAAAACCACATATAATCCCTAGGTCAACCTAAATAACTAAATGACAATATAAAAATGATAATATGACTTATTTAAGAGTTAAGGTAGCCATAAGTTGACTACTCATAACCCTATGTATACACTAAGATTAAGGGCATAACAAGCCCCCTCTTCAAAGAATTTAACCCCAACTATTAGATTATAAATCTTTAACATCCAAAATATAATTTCAAGCTCAATGGGAATTGGAGCTTTGTGGGTACATTTTAACCCATGGAATACAACCTCAACTATTAAATTATAAATAAAACAAATGATGGTGATTTAAAATTGGTGATATGGCCTTAAAGTAATTGATAATTATATAATATTATTGACGAATTAATTTCATTTTCTACTATAAGTTATAAAATTTAAGCAAATTTGATTTGATCAATTATCAAATATTGTGGCAAATTTTTGAGTTCAAAAGTTTAATAAAATAAATATTTTGGAAATTTAATTAGGACTATTTTTTTTGTAAAATATCGACGGTTTAGGTTACCTTACAACTTGTACTATTAGCCAAATTTTTGAATCTCCTATTTTAAATATTAGTTAATTGGTGAATATTCACCACTAAAAAATTATTGCATAGAACCATGAGATATCACCATGGTTATGTTTTGAATTCTCCTTAGGCATATAAATGTTACTATTGGTGACACCTTGGGGTCTTTCCATCCCCTAGAGTGTCACTTAGGTCATAACTAACTCAAGTATCTCATATTGAAACTTATGGGAGCTATATAAATTTCACATATTGACTCAAAATTAGGTTTTTTTTTAAATCATGTATTTTCCAAGAGGAATCCAAATATATAATCTAAAATTCATCCACTAGAATTTATTGGGACCTTGGGGGAAACTCCATGGTTAAGCGCGCTTGAGCTTGAGTAGTACCGAGATGGGTGAACTCCTGAGAAGGCTCAGTGCTTCACCTCTGTGAGCATCACCTAGATGCAATGAGTGCTAAGTGGACCATTCATTATCATGAGAGATGGGTTCTTGTGAACCACTACTCATGAAACATGGGTCAATGAGTTTGACTCGTAAAACTACACAGTTGAATCTTGATAGCAATATCATAATTTGACATGCTGTGGAAAATACCTCCTACTTATCAATCTTCTCCATCTATAACACTTAGAGTCCATACCCTATAAGATGTCATTCTAGTGACACCTTGAGGAAAAACTTTGAAACCAACTTTGCTTCTTCATAATCCAAGGTATCATATATTTAAGAAAACCTCCAATAAATTATATTCTTTCTCGTTTCTCAAAGAATCATGGGGTGGTTATCCTGAGTGCCTCCTAAGATTATTTCACATCTCTTTTCCTTCGAAAAGAAAATAATAAACCCCATTTTCTCCAAGACATTGCTATAAAGATAAACCTTGGTGAGATTTTGCACTTTCCTTTCTACTACTTGACATGGAAATACATTAGACAATTCTAAAAAGATAATTTTCTTGAATTAAAGACATCACTAAAAAAATCTAGTTCAAGTCTTCCATCCAACATAAAGTATGGATAGTTCTCACCTTAAAATCAAATAAAATATCACAAAACTCATAAATCTTGAGATAATGCAACTAAGATCTACCATAAATAGTGTAGCTCCCAAAATATATAAATTCAACATTCCATCAATAATAACAGAGATAAGGAATCATGTAAATTATTCCCATGACATGAGAATTATAGTAAAAAATCATCAAATCTAATATGGTAAAAAATCCACAACTTGGAACTTCAACTCATCAAGAACCTACTAAGAAACAATAGCAGATTTGAAACTTTCTCCATCTAGAAAACACTTCATGATTTCAATACAAATATAATCTTTCATAAATCTAAAAGTCACAAATTTTGATTAGTCATAAATCCTACAAGGAAACACTTTCCAAAGGTATATCCATGCAGATATCAATTTATTCAAACATCCAAACACAGGAAAAAATTCTACAACAAAGGATTTGTTACATGAATGGGGAATAAAAAAATCTACTACAAGTATATCTAATTATTAGGAAAGTATAACATGTGTTTGAGCACTATTTAGGATCTTATAGGGCACTAAAAGACTAAATCTACAACTCTCTATGTTATTTTCTTATCTTTATTTTTATCTTTTATCACAAGTGTTTGTCATTTGTTTGCACCCAAAAAGATACAATCTATATTGATGCTCTCACTAATAACAAAGATTAATACATAGCTAAAAATATCCCTCCTCTTGTTGATCATCCAATAAAAAGTTAGCTATGATACTAAATGCAAGAAATTGATGTAGGAGCATTCAAATCCATAAGTAATCTTGCATCAAGAAAAAATAATTTAGGTTTTTCTTTCAATTTCAATTTAGTTTTGGCATTGCCTCTATTTTTTTTTATTTTTTTTTTCTAAAGGAATTTATAGAATAAATTTAATCAAGAAAGGAACTCATCTTGTTAAAGGTCCAAATGGGTATCTCTAGATCAATTTGGAAGAAATTGGAGCAAAATTGGTAAACTTGTGAGAAACTAATGGTTTAGACCTTTTTAGGAATAAATTAAAGGTGTTATTAGTTCCAAGAACCCTAAGAACTACTAACAAGTTCAAGTTCTTACCAAAAGCTCCAATAAGTTATGATTTTTATAAAAAGATATGATAGATTCTAGTTCTTACTAAGATCTCTATCAAAGTGTTAATTTGGAGGTTCAACTAGTTTTAAAAACCTCGAGAAGCTGTAACGGTTCTTTTTCCTACATCAATCCTCAACTGATACTTAGTAGTTCTTTCATAGAGTTCCTAAAGGGGTTGGAACCCCCGATAAGGTGTGAGATTCCTAGTTATCACTTGAATGGGAACCTTGACAAGATAAAGCCAAAAGATGAATATTTTGAAGGTTCAACCATTTATGAAGGGGTCATAACCCTCCATAAGATAAATTTGAATGATTTTCTATGGTTCTTAGTAGGATACGAGCCCCTAACAAGTGAAATAGTTCCTATCAAGGTAGGAATCCTAACAAAATTAGAAACATGAGTTCCTAAGGAATTATGAACCACTGATATAGTAATTATTTCTTCATTACTAATGGTGTTGAAACCATTGACAAAGGAAAAGAAGGAAAAAACTCATCATATAGTTCATAAAGAGATAGGAACCTCCGGCATGATGGTGGGTTCATTGTTCCCATTAGTGTGGGAACCTCAATAGAAGAGCAAGTTCCTAATACCTCCCATAGTGTTGATGGGTTGAAATGACTTGTTAATAAAGCAACAAAGTTCCTACTGAGTGTAGAAGCTTTGAAAAAGCCTTGGATTCCTTTTTAAGTGTTTTGTAGGACCATTTAAATAGTAACACATGAAAAATAAGATTAAAATATGAATTGTTCCATAACTGATATGAAACTAGTTCACCTTCTTGCTCAAGGAAGTATAAAAGAGAAAAACTAATATGCCATAAGGGGGGTGGGGCAAAGAGAGAGATGTAGCTTTTGTCCAAGGAGGAAATGCTTTCATGTTTATAAATGAATGGTGAAATAGTATTACAATGAATATGAGAAGCCTCCATAGAAAAATACTGGAGAAAAGGATGTCATGAATACTCAAGGTGTAGTTGGAGAAGAATAGTAAAGAAAGGAAGATGAAGATGACAACTAAATTATTTTGTACATAATAATTATTTCAATAAATAGTTGAAACTCAATGAATGATATTTTCCATTTTTTCTTTTGTATATATTGCTTTGTTGGCTATGTCATTGTGATTAGGAACATTTCTCATGTATACATCAAAAGGTATTAGAGAATGGATTTCTCATTAGGAAAGGTCAGAAGTTAAAATTTCATGGAGAGAGTTTATTGTCTAGAAAATTTGTATAACTTAGTTATCTATTACAGAATATGCATAAAGTTATGTTGGCCATCCTCCAATAGAGATAAAGCTAGGTAGAAGGTACACCAAACTTCCTTCATTATGTAGAAGTGGGTAGAGGGGGTTTTGAGAGGTCATCTTCTATATTATTTGTTGGGTGGAGGAAATTTGTGGTAGTGTGCAAGTTTTTTTTCTAGATAAAGTTGACCATTTGGAAAATAATTTAAATGCCATATAAAATTCTCATTGAAGAAATAAGAAGCTACAAAAATAAGAAAGAAGTGGGAAAAGGAAAATATTGTTGGAAAAGGTTAGGAATGAGTTTTTATAAAAAAAATTCTTGGATGCAAGTTGAAGATATTGTCAAAGAAATGATGGTACAACCTTGGAAGCTAGAAAATGTCTCAATAAAACCCTAGAGGATTTGTTGTAGAAGAGGAGATTTTATAACTACAAAGGGATTTAGCTCTATAGAATTTTTTTGCAAGTATGAGAAGAGGCATGTAACTATAGATGGCTTGAGTTCTAAATAAATTCATGGAAGGTATGAGAAGAGGCTTGTAACTATAGATGGTAGAGAAGGAGGCACAAAAAGATGAAGAATGCATGTTTTTATTGACAATTGTGTGATATTTGTTGCAAGTAGGGTCTTGTAATTGAAAAGGGTTTATACCCTAGAAATAGAGATTTTTGCAAGTGGAAACTTTTAAGTGCAAGGGGACGTGTGAGTCTCAAAGATTTTGTAGAAGACTGTAATAGTGAAGGTATATTTCTTCAAGAGGGAGGATGAGAAAGGTCATATAAAGAAACCAGTAAGAATTGTATTTGTGTAAGAGTGAGCAAGAATGTGTAAGAGTGAGCAAGAATATTTACACAAGGTATCTATAAGTAATTGGAGAGAATCCAACCTAGACTAGATGTATTGGAGATTAAGAAATGGAATTACTTGTGGATAAGAGGATATATGAAGAAAAAATTGTGGAAGATAAAAAAATATGATATGGAAGGCATGAAGCAAGGATAGTTTGTTGACCTAAAAGAGGAGAAGAATTGGGTGAAGGTAATATAACAGAAGGGTAAGGGTAGAAAGATGGGGGACCACAAAGTGGCCACGCCACTTTTTGATCCCATTCAATACATATCACAAGAACACTATAATAGACTCATATTTCTAAAAAGAAAAAATTATTCTCTTTCGCGTCCCACCTCTCTACCTCCTTAAATAGTTCACAATCTCTCTCTTCCTTAGATTATATATGAAATAAAAAATTAAGTATAAGTGATATTTACATATGGATATTTACTTTCTTATACTTTAAGTTATATTTCATGTGTATAGTTTTAGGATGTTTGAGAATGGTTTTGAATTTATCTGTAAGTTATAATGAAAAGACTCTGAGCCTGATCGGATTTTATTAATTTATCTCGATTTTATAATAATCTGACCTGACCACCGGCCTCTTTCGGATCTCTTTATCCATCTCCCGGTTCTCGACTTTCGATCTTTTCCTTTTCGATCTTCGAGACCTCTCCTTCTCTTCGGTTTTATCCTGACGACGACGGATCCTTTTTCGACGGATTCCTGATCTTTGATCTGATCGCCCGATCGACCTGGTTTGATCTGATCGCCCGTCGATCGCGCCCGACGATCTTGCTTTCGATCGTCTCGATCCCTGATCTCGACTGATTGATCGACTTCCACCGACTTCGCCCCTCTCGACGACGATTCTTCGACTTTACCGGACTTTCGATCTTCTGCAGAGAGAGAGATCCTTTCCTCATCCTTGATCGACTGTCCGGTTTTGATCGATCCGGATTCGCAAAAGAAAATTTTTTTGATCTGATCGATCTGATCCGATCGCGGATCGACGGAGTTGATCGATCGCCTGATGATGATTTTTTTTGATCGACGGATTGATCGATTTTTCGATCCGGATCTGCCGGAATGATGGATTTTGATTCTTTTGACTGATCGGCTTCGGATCCTTGGCGGATTGATGATCCTGCGCTTGATCTCCTGATCCTTTCACTTCGACTTTTCGATCCTCGACTGATCTTGACCGATCCTGATCTTCTTCGACCTCTCGTCCTTGATTATTCCTCTTCGATCCGGATGGTTCTTCTTTATCGATCCTGATTTGTCTGGATCCGATCCTGATCACTGACGTTTGATCTGATTTTGATCCTGATGTTCCTGATCGATTGACGCAAAGATTGATTCCTCTCTCTCTCTAATGCTCTCCATGTCACCTCTCTCTATCCCTTTAGATATATCACTATATTTCTCCCTCTCCCCTCTCTTTATCTTGCCTATCCTTATAGATATCTCTCTATATCTCTTTCCCTCTAGATTACTCTAACTACCTCTCACTTCCTTATTCCTTCCCTCCCTCTCTCTCTCCCTATCTCCATAGACATCTCCCTATAGAGTAAGGTGTATTAAATGGAGGTGTTTGTGGATGATAATGTAGATGAAATATATATTTTTAAAGGAACAAAGGTGGAGGATAGGTTGCATTAATACAAATAAAAAGGTAATTTTTAAAATTTTAAACTTTTGTAAAGATGAAATTGATTATTTACATGTGGAAGAGATGCATGAATAGATGGTGGTGTAGAAATAAGAGTGTGAAGAGGAAGAAATATGTGAGGAGAGGAGGATGAAATTTTTTTATTTTCATTATTTTTTTAATGTTGATATGTATGAAAGTGTAGTGAAGAGAGTATAAGAAAATGAGAGAATCATTTCTAAATTGTGCAAGATATTTTCTAGTTTATATGAAGTAGAAGTGATAAGTAAAAATTAGGAAGAAGATTTTGGGTGGAAAAGGATGGGTTATGGTGGGTTAATTCCAACAAGAAAGAAAATGATAGAGGAATTTGGTGGAGGTGGTTAGAAAATGGTGGGTTTCCCACAGGAGAAGGGCATAATAAAATTATTGAGTGGAAATGGATAGCTTGTGGTGGGTTGAAAATCAAAAGAAAAAGGAGAAGGTGGCAATAATTTGGAGGAGTTCAGGATATGGTGGAGAAAGGTCCACAAATGAGAAATATAGAGGGAAAAAAATTAGGAAAGGAACGGAGGATTTGTTACTGTCAAATGTTGGAGGAGGAGTTTTTTTTTTAAAAAGGTACCTATCATAGAATTGGAGTATTCTACAAGTTGTTTACAACTTGAAAGGGTAGTTCTACTACTCAACTCAATTTTGTGGGATATTCTCACAAATTCTTACTCAATGTGTCTTATAAAGGAGCATTTGGGTCCATAGGGGATCTTGCATCAACCAAAAACATTTCGAGTTTGTTTAGTTTTAGTTTAGTTTAGGTTGTGTTTCTATTGGTTTTTACTAGTTTTATTCTAGAGGATTTTTCAAGATAAATTCAATCAAGCAAGGAATTCAACTTGTAGAAGGTCTAAATGGGTATCTCTAGATTCAATTTGGTGGAAATTGGAGAAAATTTGGAAAAGTTATGAGAAATCAAAGGTTTGGACCTGTTCAAGAACAAACTAGAGGTTGAGTTAGTTTCAAGAACCATAGGAACTGCCAAAAGTTCCTATTCCTATCAAAATATTTGATAGGTTTTGAATCTTGCAAAAGGACTCAAGAGGCTCTTTTTCTTACTAAAAGCTCCAAAAAAAGTGTTAGGTCAGAGCTTTAACAAATTTTAGGAACCTTTGACAATTCATGTTTGTACTTGAAGCCCAGCATAATACATAAAAATTATTTCATAGAGTTCCTAAAGGGTTAGAGCCCCCAATAAGGTGTGAGGTTCTTGGTTCCCACTCAAGTGGGAACTCCTGACAAGACAAATTTGAAAGACAAATATTTTCAAAAGTTTAATGGTTCATAAAGGGGTCAAAATCCCTAACAAGACAAAGCTAAAAATGTTTCTATGTTCTTTATGGAGTAGGAACCCCTAAAAATGGAAATGGTTAGTATCGAGATAGGAACCCCCAATAAAGGTAGAAACATGAGTTCCTTAAGAATTAGAAGCCACCAATATAGTGCTCAGTTCTTGGTTTCTAATAGGGTTGAAACCCTAACAAAGGAAAAGTTGGAATCTAACTCATCAAATAGTTCCTAAAGACTAATAAGAACCCCCAATATGGTGGTGGGTTCTTAGTACCCATTAGTGTGGGAACCCTAACAGAGGAATAAGTTCCTAATACCTACCATGGCACTAACGAGTTGGAATGACTTGTTAATGAAGAGATAGAGTTCCTACTTAGTGTAAAATATCTCACAAAGCCTTAACTTCTTGTTCAAGTGTTTTGGAGGATCATTTAAATAGTGACACATGGAAAAGTAAACTAAAAAGATGGTTTAGTTCCATAACTAATATGAAACTAGTTCAACTTCCTGCTCGAGGAAGTATAAAAGCGAAAAAATAATATTCCATAAGGGAAGATGGGGTTGAGAGAGAAGTAGCTTTTGGCCAAAGAGGAAATACTTGGCATGTTTAAAAATGAATGAGGAAATATTGTTGCATTAAATATGAGAAGTAGCCAAAAACAAAGAATGGAGAAAGGAATGTTAGGAATAGGAGATGCTTCTAGAGAAGAATGGTAAAGAAAGGAAGATGGAGGTGGCACACATTTACTTTGTAACTAATAATGATTGTATTATTAGATTTAAATTCAATGAATTTTATTTACCATATTTATTATTTTGTTGTGATTATGGATATAGTTGTGTTCCCTGCATGATTGGATCACCTGATAAGACCCCCTAGTTAAATTTACATAAAAAATAAAAAGCATGTATCAACCCTTAAAATGTTGAAATTGATAGTAATTTAGGTAAATCACATTATTCTAATTAGAACAATAGCTCTTGTATAGAGTAGAATGCAATAATTCTAGCAAAGAAATAAACATATAAAAAATGTCCTAGGAAAAACCTTTTGAGAAAAATAGCTTCCAAATTATACTCATCTTATTCAATAAAAAATATAATTACAATACAATATTAGAGTATCAATCCTTAATTAAAAGCAAGAGAAGATCAAATTTGACACTTGTAATAAATGCTATCTAACTCATGAACAATAAAACAATAGTTTATCAATATCAATTTTACAATGTGACAACTAAGAATAGCAAGAGGTTAACACTCTTTAATCATAAAGTAAATTTAACAACATAACCCTTCCTTCTAGCTATTTCCTTCACTTGAATATCCCATCCCAGATGCTCTATAAATAGACATCTAAATCAACATGAAAACCAAGTTTTTAAATTAGTGTTCCCAATTGACATTTTCAATATGGTTTCAAAAGATTTCCATTAACTCCAAGAATCCTTGGAGCCTCGAATGGGAAGCCCACATGACCCTTAATTTAATTCTTGTACCAAGATAACATGTCTTCATGTGAATCCACATGTACATTACATGTATTATCTCAATGTTATACATGAAAACTTCCTAGGAAGATATTTCTCTACCAAAAGTGTGGTGTCCCTTTTGATGATGGACCACAACTATATAAAATATTAAATATTTAATGCATCGTGTACAACAAGAGCACATAAAGTCATAAAAATTTAAGGGAATATAATACACCTTACATAAATATTCTAGGTTAAAAATTAAATTTTAATGTATAAATAATCTACCTAGGATAAATGGGTTGGGATTTTAACTATCTAAAATGAATACATTGAAATTTTAATATGGAATTTAAATAAAAGATAATGTCTAGTTGGAGTCATAACCTTGGTTTCAAATGAATTTAAATGGAGGGTTAAGACAAGTCCTTGAGAATTAGTGTAGGTACAATCAAGTTAGGCTTAGGTTATGTGCTAGCTTTTGTGCTAAAATTATGTCAATTGTATACTAGTCATTCTATATAAATGGAATCTTGGTTAAATTGAGTCCAAACTAAGGGGAAATGTAAGGTATGCAACATACACCATTACAAGAAGAAATCAACATTTTTGTTTTATTTTTCTAGAAATGTACTAATAGATATATTTAATTAGAAATTTACTAGTATTAATTTGTTTAATATTTTAAATATCTTTACTTTTTATTTCATGATACATTTATGCAATGTTATTCAAAATATATGAAAATAAAATATACACAATTTAGTAGAGTTGTAACTAGTAGGGGTAATGATTTGGCATTCCATCCATCAAGATGCAAATCTAGCTATAGGTATGTCAAGGGCTAGGTTTTAACCTTAAGTAACTTTAATAAAGTGGATCCCCCTAGTCATGGTAGCTTAGGTAAAGGAGATTTCTACTATGGTGAGGTCTAGTTTCTTTAAGCAAAAGGACCATCATGTTCATGAAGACTTATCCAAAAGAGATTTT
>VDFB02193536.1:0-16246 GCA_007258455.2 Sequoia sempervirens
AAAACTTCAAACAATTACAAAAAAATTAAAAGTGCAAGGTTTTGGGATCAACTCGATCCCCTACCTCGCCTTGGAGATCTAAAACTAGCTATGGCACCTTGTACAATGGGTACACCGAAGAGGTGTGAAAGGTCAATTAGGGAAAATTTGGTTTTTCTTTTTCACACATTTGTGTAGTAAATAAGATCAATTGATAAATCATTTAGAAAATGATTTTAATATTATAATTATTAATTTTATGTTATTTTTTATTATAGAATAATATATTAACTATTATATTTTATATAAATATTTATTATTTATGTCATTATTTTATGTATTTATTATTATATTATTATATTTATTATTTATATATTAACTATTCTATTAACTATTATATTATTATATATTTTGATTTATATCATTGAAACGAGACTCACAAGTGCTTATGTTTAGTCTATATAAATATTATTATACATCGACATTTCTAGTGCTTCTTCTTCTTGCACTATTAACTATTAGGAGTCCTAATAGAGCTCAGGCTTTTCACAAGATTCAATCCAACAAATTTTCTATGATGGCTTTTTTTCCTCAAATGCACAGGACCTTCCATGCATTCATGAACTAATCCCATACTAGTTTTTTTTCCACTAGACTCTCCAGGTGGAGAAAATAGAATGGGGTTGAGCTTGGCCATAACCAACTCCATGGGAGGATTATCATTCTCAATAAATGATTTCTTTAGCAGATGAGCACGCTTAATTGAGCGTTGATTTCACAATCCTCCCACACTTGCTCTAGAATCACGATTTTCTTAACCAGTTTCATGGGAGTATTATCATCATCAACAAATGATTTTTCTAGCAGAGGTATCAGCTTACATGACTGTTAATTTACTGATCCTCCCACACTTGTTCTAGAATCTGAGTTTTCTTAACTGCAGAATCACAACCAATCTTGTTGGCAATAGGATGCCATTTAATTGTAATCCTAAACATTATTTAATGTATCTCCTAAGTCCTTGGAAAGTGTTCCCAAACACTAGGATTAGAAAGAGATTAAATTCGAATGAAATGAAGATGTAAATTGAAATTTGTAATTATTTCTAAATGATAGGAACATGTGGGGATGCCCAAGAAGAGCTCCTACAAAATAGGAGCACATGGGGCACCCACATGGAAGGTGGAACCCACCTTGAGTTCAGTTAACTGTTTGGAGGAAAGATAACACTTCAACAATGCATGTAAAGATCCTAGAAGTTAGGAATTGATATTTACACGAGTTCAGTTCAGTTTAGTTCAATATCAGTTTAGTTCAGTTTAGTTCAGTTTAATTATGGTTTAGTTATCTTTAGTTGTGCATGTAGTTAGTTTGAGTTGCATGTTAGTTGACTTTATTTGACTTGAATTGCATGCTAATGAGTTGAGTTGCATGAAAGATAACAAGTGATACATTCAATTAAGTTGGGATGATCAATCATGCATAATGTTTGCATGAATTGATGGAGAGATATGTTTCAACTAACAAGGATTGACTTGGACCCATCTTGGGCGCCCAAGTTGGCATCTTGGAGTTAACACCTTTTGCATGAGAAGATATTTACAAGGATGAGTTAAGTGGGCCCATTCTTGGGCACCAACTTTGAGGAGAATCTTGGAAGATATTTTCTTGACCAACGATTAGTTAGGAGTTTAGTTTGGGGCATGTAAATTGAGGAGACATTGGATTTGGCTTCATGTTACATTTTGAAACTCTACTTGCAAAGAATAGGTGTAGGTTTTTGAGAGAAGCTTTGTTCTTTGTAATTGATGACTCTTTGGATTTTTCAAGGCTCATTATTGTCTATTAATTGCAGCAAGTTGAAGAGAGTTTTATCATAGTTTATTGTAGGTTGTGAAGAAGAATTGTTGAAGGAAAAAGAAGCATCTCAAGCAAAGGATTGATACAGTGTTATTTTAATCTTGTTCTAAGGTTAAATAATACAAGCACTATTGGGTGGTGAAGTTTTTTCTCGAAATGGTTTCTCCATGTATATGTTGTCACTTCTATCTTCTTGTCTCATTCTTCTACAATCTTTTGTCTACTTTCTACAATTGGTAAAATTAATCTAAACAGGTAATCATACACAAAGAATTTGTAACAAAGAACACTTAATTAGATCTACAATCTCATAGTGTTACAAGTTTTAAAGCTACATAATTACCTCCATTTTCAACATTTGGTATCAGAGCTAATGGTTGGGTAGAGTTTGGAACACCTTTCTCTTAAAAGTTGGAAGGTTTTTTGGCTGTAGTGGGAGCTTTTACTATTGTGTTATTGTTGATTTTGCAAAAGAAGTGTGTTGGAATGAGTTCTAATTCTCATTTAGATATTGAAAGATTAAATGGATCTAGTTATGAGATGTGGAAACTAAAAATGGAGGATATCCTTGAAGAGCTAGATCAGTGGTTAGCTATTTGTAATGAGACAAAGTCACCTACAATGATGCCAAATCAAGATTGGGCTAAGCTTGATAAGAAGGAAAGAGGGACCATAATATTATGTCCTGTTGATGTTGTTCTCTTGAATGTTTCAGATGAAACTACCACACATAAATTAAATATGAAAGATGGTGATTCTATTGCACATCATTTAAATATTTTTAATTTGATTCTAATTAAGTTAGCATATGTAGATGTAAAGGTAGAAGATTAAGATAAATGCATTTTGTTACTTTGTTCTTTACCAGAATCTGGGGAAAATCTAATTGTTGTTAGATCAGTGGCAGTGGTGCAGATCCTAAGATGGACAATGTAATTCCTACTATCCTATCAGAGGAGATGAGGAAGTCTAAAATGGGATCCCAAGATGCCTTGTTTATAAGAGATAGGCCTAAGGAAAAGGAATCTAAGGAAGACAAGAAAGGAAAGGGTATGTCCAAAGGATGGTCTAAAACCCCTGGTAAGAGTAAGATAAAGTGTTGGAATTATGGGAAACATGGACATGTAAAGAAGGATTGTAAGAGCAAGAAAAAGATTTTTGATGCTTCGATAGAGAAATCCTTAGATGCCAATAATGATGCATTGGTCATTTCATCTAATACTATTTGTGATAACTCTTGGCTTATTGATTCAAGTTGCTCCTATCATATGACTCCTAACAAGGAGTGGTTCACTAAGTATATTGCATATGTTGGAGGGAATGTCTTCTTTGGAGATAATATCACAACAAAGGTTGTGGGAAAAGGAGAGGTAAAGTTGTGTTTCAGTTATGGTAGGGTTAAGACCCTTAATGATGTTTTACATATTCTAGGACTTGCTAGAAATCTATTCTATGTATCTAAGTTCAATGATTTTGGAATGCATGTGATATTTGAAAAAGGTGGTTGTAGATTGGTGAAAGGGAATATGGTGGTCGCTAAAGGATCTTAGATTGGGACTTTGTTGAAGCTTAATACCTTCAATTTGAATAAATCAACCAATGTAATTGAAGCTAAGCATACATGTATGTTGTGGCACCATAGATTGGGTCACATTGGCGAGAAAGTTCTTAGGACCATTCTTAATAAGAAATTGGTTGACGGTATTCGTGATTATACAATTGGCAAAAATAATTTTTGTGAGCATTGTGTGTTTGAAAATCAATCTAGATCTTCACTTCCTAGTGGAACAAATAAAGCTACAAGATTATTAGAGATTATTCATTCAAATGTAATGGGCCCTGTGGATATTGAATCTGTTGGAAAATCTAGATATTATGTCACATTTATTGATGATGTCTCAATATACACTTGGATCTATTTTATTCATAACAAATATGATGTGTTTAATAAGTTTAAGGAATTGAAGGATTTGGTTGAGAAACAATCATACCATAAGATAAAAGTGTTGAGATCAGATAATGGTGGTAAATATTGTTCTAGGGAATTTGATGATTATTGTAAGCATGCAGGAATTGTGAGACAGAAAACTACTCCATATACACCTCAACAAAATGGAGTAGCAGAAAGAATGAACGAAACCTTAATGGAAAGAGCTAGGAGTATGTTAAGTAGTGCTAATCTAGATCGGTGCCTTTGGGTCGAGGATGTAAGTACTTATTGTTATTTAATCAATAGATCCCCTAGTTCATCTATTGAAGTTAAAACTCCTTATGAAATAGGGTTAGGTAGGAAACCTAGTGTTGCACATTTAAGGATCTTTGGTTGTGAGGCTTTTTTTCATGTTCCTAATGAAAAGTGATCTAAGTTGGATCTGAAAGCACAAAAATGCATATTCATAGGTTATGGTGAAAATGTAAAAGGTTACAAGCTTTGGAATCCTCTAGCCCAAAAATTTCTTTATGAAGAGATGTGATTTTTAGGGAATTTAGAGCTTATTCATGAGAAGAACAACCAAAGGAGAAGGATACTTCTCAAACAGGGCATTTTGAGATAAATACTGAGAAGCATGAAGATGCACATGTTGAAGAACAATTGGATGGAATGGATGAGGAGAGTTCACATAGTTCTTCTGAGATAGATGCTCATGATGAGCATATTGACGAACAAGGAGAAACCCCTTTGAGAAGATCCACAAGACAATGGAATCCCATTGATAGGTATAGCCCACCTAATTTATGTTGTATATTTTCTTTGATGAGTACTAATGATGAACCTAGTTCTTACAGTGAAGCTTTGTATTTAGATGAGAACAAGCTTTGGTCACAAGCTATGCATGAGGAAATGGATTCCTTGGATACTAGCGACACATGGGATCTTGAGAATTTTCCCAAAGGAAGAAAGGCCATTGGTTGTAAATGGATCTTTAAAAATAAAATTGGAGCAGATTGTAATCTCAAAAGGTACAAGGCTAGATTAGTAGCCAAGGGATACTCCTAGAGAGAGGGGTTTGAATTTAAATAAATCTTCTCTCCTGTTGATAAATTAACTTCTATTAGATTCTTTTTATCTATTGTTGCTGCTTATGATTTTGAGATAGAGAAAATAGATGTGAAAACTGCTTTTCTACATGGGAATATTGATGAAGATATTTATATGAAGCAACCTTATGGTTTTGTAGTAAAAGGAAAAAAAGAATTTGTTTGCAAGTTAAAGATATCTTTATATGGATTGTAATAGTCACCGAGAATGTGGTACTAGAAGTTTGATGCTTTTGCATTGAAAATTGGTTATGTTAGGAGTGAGGAAGATCATTATTTTTACATAAAAGTTATTGATGATGAAATTTTAATTATTATCTTGTATGTTGATGACATGTTGTTTATTGGTAACAACAAGGTAATGATCAAAGAATTGAAAGCACAAATATTGAGCACATTTGAGATGAAAAATCTAAGGGTTGCAAAATATCCTTGGTATGGAGATCAATAGAGATAGAGGTAACATAAAGCTTTGCTTAAGTCAAAGAAACTATGTTGATACTATTTTGAAACAGATTAACATGCAGGAGAGTAAACCAATTAATATTCCTTTACCAGTTGACACGAAGTTAAGTTTAGACATGAGTCCTAAATCTGATTTTGATTATGAGGAAATGCCTGAAATTCCATATGCTAGTGCAGTTGGTAGTTTAATGTATGCAATGGTTTGTACGAGACCAGATATAGCCCAAGCAGTGGGAGTTCTAAGTAGGTTTATGTATAACCCTAGTAAAGAACATTGGATTTATGATAAGAGGGTGTTTGTAATGCACCACTGCACAAACCCCAAAGGAACAACTAAAAAATGCAATTTTTTTTTAAAACATAAAGATTAAACACTAAGTTTACTAATGCAATTAACATAGCTAATGATTACAAATTAAACACCTAAGTCCCTTGGGGTACATGAGGTGACATTACCTAAACTATCCCATAACAAAGTTAACTGGCGTAGCAATCAATTTCCAATTACGTAATCCATTCATTCACATATCATCATTTAAAAATTCATTAATGACAACCAAAATGATAAGAATAATCCATATAAACCATACATGCAAATTACAATAAATTAAACATGGAAATATAAAGTACATATTTCCACATATACAACATAACATTAAAGTATTTTAAAAATTTAGTTCTAGAATGATTTACATGGAGTGATAATACAGTACATCAGTCTGCTAGTATACCTCAATGAACACATATACAAAAAATACATCTGGAGTACAAATATGTACATCTGGTAACATATGAACCCTGGATCAACTGCATCTACAAAATTTGCACTAAATGGTACAACTACATCACAGGAGACCCAACAGGGTGCGTAGAATGTTACACCCAACCACCCTCGTGCTAGGAGTAAATAAGGAAGGATCCCCGACTAAGCACATCCAAATAGAAAGCGCAAGACTAACCTCTAGACACGAAAAAAAAGAGAACACAAAGGACTCATAATATCAAAAGACCACTCCCAAAGCATAACAACAATAAATCACCAAAACATATCAATAGACCACTTCCAAAGCATAACAACAATAAATCACCAAAACATATCAATAGACCACTTCCAAAGCATAACAACAATAAATCACCAAAACATATCAATAGACAACTTCTAGAGGTTAGCAATAAAACAACTAAAGGGGATGCTACAGGAGAGTGTCATCGCACAGTCCTACATGGGTTATATTGACTGCCTTTCTCTAGGCGCCACCCCCATGTATGGTTATCCTGATAGCCTCTCTAGGTGTCGGCCCCATAGGGTGACTTGTGCAGAACTATTAACCCCTCATAGAGATGAGACAACGATCTTGCAAACCATGACCTTCTCGACCCAACTTTAGTCTATGAAAGCCCTAACAGGTGGATGAGGCATCCATAATTATCTTATTAATGTTTTACTACCCATCCCCTAATTAATTAATTAGGTTATCACTTTTTACTCTAATTCTAACGTGGGTTATCTTGACAGCCCCTTTGTGTGCC
The DNA here is from genome assembly GCA_007258455.2 of Sequoia sempervirens. Taxonomy (NCBI): domain Eukaryota; kingdom Viridiplantae; phylum Streptophyta; class Pinopsida; order Cupressales; family Cupressaceae; genus Sequoia; species Sequoia sempervirens. The sequence goes on from VDFB02193536.1 coordinate 6,874, forward strand.
AACGCCCATGTAGAGACACTCTCCCTAGAAACCCAAAACATAAAATCCAATACGAAGGAGTTGTACCAACAAGAACATTTAACCACAAAATAGAACAACCACGAGGAAAAACCATCTCGCCAAAACTCATATGAATAGACACCCATAAAACGATACAAACCCAAATGTAAACTCAAGATCATGACTATAGTCTAAAATAAGGAAAAATATGAAATTAAAGGATCATAAATACACAACATTTCCCCATACCTCTGGAAGTCCCTAACAAGTAACTTAAGCTCCAATAGAAGGATAACTGACTTAAGGGTTTTTCCACATAACCATTACCCAATCAAGTGAAAACCATAATTGGCTTAATAGTAATTCGACAACCAAAAATTGCCAAGGAAAATAAATAATTTATTTACCCAAAATCATTCAACATAATCTAATTAACAATACTTATCTCCAATTAAATCAATCACACTATAATATCCAACCATTGTAAATTTTGACATTATCTAATTGTCCATAATATCAACAGGTATTACCATATATATACATATATACATATATACATATATATATATATATATATATATATATAAATTATATCTTTAAAAATCATACATATAAATCACATTATAAAAATTTCCATATAATTCTCTGTAATTTATAGCTATATAAATATACATATATATACATATATATATTAACATACATACATACATACATACATACATACATACATACATACATACATATATATATATATAGCATAAAAAAACAAACTTAAATAAAATTGAAATTTAAAAAAAAAAATTAATAAAAAGCAATCCCCACACAGCCGTAGGTACTGCTTACCTCCCTGTGGGGAGGCCGCAGTCCCCACATGGTTGCGCCCAATAGCCATCGACTACTGTGCACAACCCTGTGGTGGTTGTGCATAGTACAACAAGGTCGGGGTGGTACGACGGAAGCCGACCACTCCCCCCCCAAACATAAATTTTATTTATTTTTATTTTTTATTTTTATAATTTTTAAATATAAATGTCTTTTATATATATATATATATTTTTAAAGATAGACAGCCTAGAAATTAACATTCTGTTGCATCATTTTTTTTTGACAAAAATTATTTCTTTAAGAGGAACAAAATGATAAATTATTTTCAAGTACAATCATATATAAATATATATATTCATAAGTTTATTTAATAACAAAATATATCAATAAATTGATTTTAAACACAATTTGGGCATACATGATTTAACCCTAGCACATATATGTTTTATTTTTGGCAAATTGATATATATATATATATATGCACAAGTATATATTAAAAGAAATTAAAAAAAATATCAATCTGATCCCTTTTTAGACAAATTTGTAAATCTAGGCATGCAATTATAATCCCCATAATCAATTTGTTTTCTTTTCAAACCAAGAATTTTATAACTAGTTTTGTTGAAGAATATCAGAGGGTTTCTCAATAGTTTCCTACAGAAGATCTAAAAGTTTGACACAAACAAATTTTCAACAACATAATTTAGTTTCAAACATAGATATCAATTTCAAATACTGCAGACATGCTTTTCATTTCCCCTACAGAACTATCAAAACAAAAAAATTAATAAATCGAAAGAACCTAGAGTCCTTTGTTTGATGTCGAATCCACACCTAGCAACCCTTCTTCCTCTTTCGAAAACAGACTTCCTCTACAATTCCTTCTTCAATTCCTTCTTTCAGCTAACTTTTGGATCAATATTATATTTTTCCTTACAAAGAACAATTTTTAACAGAAAATCACACACCTATATTTTCTTCAATCTTTCTTACTTCTTTTCTAGACAAAACCAAAAACCATTCTTGTGTGTAGAGAAACTTATTTCCTCTCACAATAAAATAAAGAAAAATAAATAAAGCTCTTCTTTGTTTTCAAAAATCCACCCCATGCATTGGTTCCTTTTTCTTGCTTTAAAAGTTCACACTTATCTCACAAATTAATTAAAAATTAATTATTTTCACATTTATCCTCACATGATATTATCATTAGATTCTATAATATTAATATTTTGAAAAAGATAATTTACAATTATCATAAAACATTATATATTTAAATTAATTAATTTATACCTTTTAATTAATTAAATAACTTTTAATTTACAATATTCAAATCCAACATTTAACTGAATTACAATTACCTACAATTAATCATATCAACAAAATAACATTAATTAATCCCATATAAAATAAAGATAAATTAAATAACAACTATCCACAAATGAAATAAATAATCAACAACAATCAATACTGAAACAAGGACAAGGTCAAAACCACATGACACCGTAAGACTCACAACAAGGTGACAGACTTGGGATGGGAAAACTTCTTTATCAACTCCCTTTTCAACTTCATACCCGTTGGGTTTATGGGACACGCTCAGACCTGTCAAGCAGGTGGAGTCAGTGTCCTGTACCTGCATCCTACATAGAAACAAATGTCAAGTAGCATGTAAATCTCCATTGCAGACACACCATGAAAGGTAATCGTGGGGTAGCAGGGCACTCGTGAGTGAGTGATGCCACTCCATCTTTTCACCAAGACTCACTAGAAAACACATTAGAAACCATAGCAGTATAGAATCACATCATCACCATATATATTATTAAAGAAAACCATAGCATAACTGAATAATGTAATCACCACATAATGTATCATCAAAAATCATAAGTAATGTCAAGTGCAGTAAACCAACCAAACTATGAATCCACACAAAACCAATCCAATGAACTAATCACCATCACAAACCAAGTACAAAACCAACACATAAGAGTATCGAAAAGTATCAACAACATGAGGGGTGTTACATCCTCCCCCCCATGAACATGGATTACTCTTGGTTCAAGCCACTAAATAAATATGGGTAAGCCTCTCTAATACGGGATGCATCCTCCCATGTCGCTGAAGTCTCATCATTCTGGTCCCACTGATTCCACACCTGTTCAATATCTCTGCCCCTAAGGGCAAGTCTTTGCTATTGTAGCATGACCACGAGCTTGAGTGCTAGCTGCCCATCGTCGACCTGTAGATCATTCCAATCAAGTATGTGAGTAACATCTGGATAATATGGCCTAAGAACTGAAACATGAAAAACATCGTGAATTCATGATAGACAGGACGACAATGCTAGGCAATAAGCAATGGGGCCAATCCTTTCTAGAACTTCAAATGGTCTAACAAATCGAGGCGCGAGCTTGAAACCCCTTCCATAATGAATTGGGCTCTTTTGTGGTCGCACTCTCAGAAAGACTCGATCACCAACAGAGAACTAATGGTCAACTCTATGTGCATCGGCATATTTCTTCTATCTATCCTGTGCTGCCACAAGATGCTCTCTGATGCAAGCTACTTGCTGCTCCATGTCCTAAAGCATTTTGAGACCTAAGAGAACTCTATCCTCAAGATGCTCCCAACTTAATGGGGTCCTGCAAGGATGACCATATAGTGCCTAAAAGGGAGCCATACCAATCGAGCTATGATATCCATTATTGTAGGAAAACTCCACTAGATGCGAATAATCCTCCCAACATGATTGTTTTCCATCACGTACATACAAAGGATGTCCTCAAGAACTTGATTAACCCTCTCTGCCTGCCCATCTGTTTCAAGATGGTAGGAAGAACTAAAATTCAGCTGAGTTCCTAAGGCATGCTACAATGATGTCCACAATGCAGATGTGAACACTGGGTCCCTATCAGAAATGATTCTCCATGGAATACCATGCAGACGAACAATATCTTCCATGAAGATTCTAGCAACCGAAGAAGTAGTGTAAGATGATCAGAAGAGGGAGAAGTGTGCCACCTTGGTCAATATGTCAACTGTGACCATGATAGCATCATGTCTTTGAGAATTCATAGGAAATCCCACAATAAAGTCTACTAAAATTATGTCCCACTTCCATTCCAGAATGAGATGCAGCTATAAAAGACCTGCAGGATGTTGGTGTTTTGCCTTGACCCTTTGACATTCCAAACACCTAGCCACCAAATCTGCAATATCCCTCTTCATGCCAACCCAAAAGTATAGTGTACGAAGATTTGCATACATCTTCTTAACTCCTCGGTGAGCAAAGTAGGGAGCACGATGTGCCTCATTCATAATCAGAGTCTGAAGACCCATAGCAGAAGGCATGTACATGTGACCCAAATACCTCAAAAGACCATTAGAATCTAGTGAATAATCTACAAAATTTTGTTCCAAAGCTTTGCCTGATTCAATTTCAACCTTCACTTCCTAATACCAGCTATCTGTGGGAAGTGTTGCAAGGACCTGACTCCTCAAATCAACCTCAAGAGCCACTACAAAAATCTCATGTCTCCACCAACTCAAAGCATCCGCCACTACATTTTCCTTTCCCTACACACACTTGATCTCAAAATCATATTCACAGAGGAATTCCATCCATGTCCTCTGCCTGGAATTCAAGTTCGGCTGCATAAAAATGTATTGCAAATTGTGATGATCATTGTGAAGCTCGAACCTATGACCCAATAAGAAATGTCTCCATCTCACAAGGGCATGAACCACTGCAACTAACTCTAAGTCATGCGTGGGTTAATTTAGCTCATGATCCTTGAGCTTGCGGGATTCATAAGAAATTACATAACCTTATTGCATCAGGACGACTCCTAAGCCCTCCAAGGAAGCATCTATGCACACCATGAAATCCCTAGTAGGATCAGGCACTGCCAATATTGGTGCACTAGTCAACCTGTCCTTAAGGGTCTCAAATGTTGTCTGGCACTAATCAGACCAAATGAACTTCTCCCCTTTCCTCTAAACAGAATTAATAGGATGTGCGATCCTAGAAAAACCCTATACAAACCGTCGATAGTAGCCCGCTAACCCCATGAAACTACAAATCTCTGGCACATTCTTAGGTGTTGGCCAAATCCACTGCAATACCTACACCTGAGATGACCTACCCCAAATATTTCACTTTTTTTTTGTAGAACTCACACTTATCCAAATTGGAAAATAGTTGGTTGTCCCTCAAGCATTGTAATACCTATCTCAGATGTTCCTCGTGCTCCTCCATTGATTTAGAGTAAACCAGGATGTCATCAAGAAACACAAGCAAAAAATTATCCAAATAGGTTTGGAAGACTCCATTCATAAGGCACATAAAAAATGATGGTGCATTCATTAACCCAAATGGCATAACAGTGAACTCATAATGCCCGTATCGATTGCGAAATGCAGTTTTGTGTATATCAAAATTGGCTATACACAACTGATGATAACTAGATTTAAGATCAATCTTGGAGAAAACTTGAGCTCCTTTTATCTAATCGAACAAGTCATCAATTCTCATCAAAGGATATCGATTCTTGATCGTTACTTTGTTAAGATGCATGTAATCAATACAAATCTGAGTGAGCCATTCTTCTTTTTCACAAATATAACTAGTGCTCCCCGAGGAGAAACACTAGGACGGATGAATCTTTTTTCTAAAAGTTCCTCCAACTGCAAACGGAGCTCTTGCAATTCTTGTGTTGTCATCCAGTATGGAGCCTGAGATATAGGCTTAGCTCTAGGGATAAGGTTGATTCTAAAGTCGATGTCACACTTTGGTGGCATCCCTAGAATTTCACTTAGAAAGACATCAGAATATTCCTTAAGAAGAGCGTAGTCATCCAATGAAATCCCTTGACTCTCTTTTGAGTCCAAATCATTAGTAGACACAACAAAAAGCTGACAACCCTGTCTGAAGCACCTTTTTAATTGCATGGCTAAGATCAAACGTAGTGAGATAGGTCTCTAAACACCAATGATCTCAATCTCATTACCCATATCATCAACACAATGCACATCCTTGCGTCAACAATCAATTATGGCACGGCGGGCACTCAACCAATCCATACCTAGAACCACATCATAAGAACCAAGAGGTAGGATTCAAAGATCCACCATAGTCATGAGTGACCCAATTTGCAAATTACAACCCTGTACTAGAGACTCAACCACTACCTTAGCCCCAGAGGCCAATTCGACCTACCACTTATTGCCTTGCCTTGCTGCCACCAGTCTACAGTGCTCTACTACTGAAGGGGAAATAAATGAATTAGATGATCCAGAATCAAACATAATGGAAATACTACTACCATGCAACACACCTGATGCCTCGATTACAATGCCCTGATGTTCTGCTTGACGATTGTCCATTGCCACCAACACCCAATGTGCTCTACCTGCATCGCCCACTGTCAGCTCAAAAGTAGCTGGTCTCTCACTAAAACCTGAAGTGCTCCTCTGTGGACACTATCTGGCAGTATGTCCCTATTTCCCACAAGAGAAATAGCCTGTGCCTCGCCCAAATCCTCTAACACTAGACAGTGCACTCGAATGCTGAAAACTATCTTGTGAAGGTGTCGACTGTGTGCTCTATGCAAGCTACTCAAAGCGATCTGGTCTAATACGCTGCCAACTTCAGTTCTTCCTACTCTGAGATTTGTCTCCCTATTGAGACTATTGTTGTTGCGGACCACCATTAAAGGATGCTCAAAAATTCCTGGAAGACCCTGCAGCTTGAAGCTATCCACCTCTAGAACTAAAACCTGATGCTGGAACACTACCGATATGAACTCTTGTGTGACCTCCCAATGCCATTACCAAATTTTCTTCTACAAGACAAGCCTTCTCAATAGCTACTTCCATTTTCTTCGGCTCGAAGACTCTAACTCCACCACTGATTCAGGCATTTAAGCCCCTAACAAAGTGTTACACAAGCATTGCCTCATCATTACCAATCCTTGCATACTGTTTGAGCTCATAAAAATGATGCTCATATTGCTCCACAGACATTGCCATCTATCTTAACTCATGGAATTCATCTGCTATGTGTTGCCTCCAGTGATCATAAAGGAAATGGGCCTTGTATCTCTCCATAAACAATTCCCAAGTCACCATGTTGATGTCAATATGTAATTTATATTCATCTAGCCACCACCAAGTGGACACGAAGCCTCTGAGGTGCATGATGGCACACATAGCCCTAGTATTACTACCATAGGGATGCATAGCAAAGCATCTATCCAAGTCAATTGGCCACATCTCTACGTCAAGACCCCCACCAGATCCATCAAATGTGGGAGGTCATGCTCTTAACAGGTCTCTCATTTGACCCACCACTACTGCATCCTGATCAGCTGTTATTTCCTCACGTCTAGGTGACCTTTCCCTTTCCCTTTCCAACCTTTGTTCTTCCACTTGCCTAGGGCCTAAACGACACAGTATCTACTCCAGTAAATGTTGCAACTGTCCATCTAAACCTGGTTGTTCCAGGTTCTGATCACCACCTGACGGATTGTATTGAGAACTCTGTCATTCCTCATGCTATGACCCATGGGAACTTGGTGTTGATGGACTTTGGCGATTGGCCCCATAACCACCCACCTCGTCCTCTTCCTTGGCCATGACCTCTACCCCGAGGCATGATCCCACACATCAATTAGGGGCATGTGAGATCAAGAGTTAATGCAAGGGTTACCTAACAAACACAAACTACCCAAAGAACCTAGCATTAGAAACCTTGGCTCTAATACCAAGTTGTAATGCCCCGTCATGCAAACCCCAAAGGAACAACTAAAAATGCAACATTTTTTTTTAAACATAAAGAATAAACACTAAGTTTACTAATGCAATTAACATAGCTAATGATTACACATAAAACACCTAAGTCCCTTGTGGTACACAAGGTGACATTACCTAAACTATCCCGTAACAAAGTTAACAGATGTAACATTAAATTTCCAATAACGTAATACATTCATTCACATATTTTCATTTAAACATTCATTAATAACAATGTGATAAGAATAATCCATATAAAACTATATATGCAAACTACAATAAATTAAACATGGAAATATAAAGTACATATTTCCATAGATACAACATAACATTAAAGTATTTACAAATTGTAGTTCTAGAATGATTTACATGGTGTAATAATGCATTACATAAGCCTTCTAGTACATCTCAATAAACACATATACAAAATTACATCATAATTCTTCCCAATGCACGTGGGAGTGATACATCAATACATAAAATACATCTAGAGTACAAATATACATCTGGTAACATATGAACCCTGGATCAACCTGCATCTGCAAAAATCTCCATTGAATGGTACAACTGCATCATAGGGGACCCAACGGGGTGCGTAGCACCTTCCACCCGACCACCCCCTTGCTAGGAGTAAATAAGGAAGGATCCTCGACCAAGCACATCCAAACATAAAATACAAGACTAAACTCCAGACACGAAAACCAAGAGAACACAAAGGAAACATAATATCAAAAGACCACTCCCAAAACATAACAACAATAAATCACCAAAACATATCAATAGATCACTTCTAGAGGTTAGCAATAAAAAACAACTCAAGGGAATGTTAGAGGAGAGTGTCATCGCACAGTCCTACATGGGTTATCCTAACTTCCTTTCTCTAGGTGTCACCCCCATCTATGGTTATCTTGACAGCCTCTCTAGGCGTCGGCCCCATAGGGTGACTCATGTAGAACCGTTAACCTCTCGTGGAGACGAGGCAAGGATCTTGCCAACCAGAGCCTTCTCAGCCTGGCTTTAGTCTATGAAATCCCTAACGAGTGGATGAGGCATCCATAATTATCTTGTTAATGTTTTACTACCCACCCCCTAATTAATTAATTAGGTTATCACTTTTTACTCTAACTCTAATGTGGGTTAACTTAACCCCTTTGTGCATCAGTGCCCACGTAGAGCCACTCTTCCTAGAACCCAAAAAATAAAATCCAATACCAAGGGGTTGTACCAACCAAAACACTGAACCCCAAAATAGAACAACCACGAGGAAAAACCATCTCGCTAAAATTCATATGAATATACACCCATAAAATGGTACAACCCCAAATGTAAACTCAAGATCACGACTATAGTCTAAAATATGGATGAATATCAAATTAAAAGATCATAAATACACATCATTTCCCCATGCCACTAGAAGTCCCTAACAAGTAACTTAAGGGTTTTTCCCACAATACAATCCCAATTAAGAGAAAACCATAATTGACTCAATGAAAATTTCAAGAGTAAACAATTACGTACACGAATAAGCTAAAATTCAAGCAACAACATATAACATATTTCGTTACAAAATAATTTCACCAAAAAATAAATAAATTAATTCACTCGAGAACATTCAACTTATTTTAAACCACAAATTTTATTTCTAATTTAATCAGTCACACTAAAATATACAACATTGCCAATTTTAACATTATCAAACTATTCCATGATTTCATCATATATAAACCATCTATATATATACGCTTTTACGCATATA